>ML430827.1:0-39455 GCA_005239525.1 Nicotiana knightiana
GCATATAACCAATAATCACCACTCCTCGCAACACCGAAGGGTAACTCATAGATCACTCCACAACATGAACAAATCAATCACAATCGAATGGTACCTTTCTCAATAAATAGAAACTCAAAGCCAACAATTCCGACCCGGTGTAGAACACGCACCCATATTAGCATACTAGTGATCCTAAATTAACTCTGATCACCCGCAACAGGTACATAACTTACCGAAAAGTTCATAATGACAGAATCATGGTACATACTAACATCCAACTAGCTCAGCTCGCATTTCCACAGTCCATTACGACACAATATGATGTTTATGAGAACTCTCAGTCTTGAAGTCCAGGAAACGTACATATTATTATATCTGATCACAACTTCACCGCTCGAATACATAACACATCCCAAATACTCATTTATTCCACGGGGAATACCCCTATAATTCTTCCGTTCACCAAGCAACCTTGAATATCAACAGTCGATCCAACAATAGGGCGTCGCGATACCAATGAAGTGTCCTTAGTTCAAACACGTTGCTCTTTCTGAAATATATACCCCCATCAAGTCGCACCCATTAGTGATATCATCTACCTAGTCATCTGAAACTGCCCATGCTGCCTAAGAATTTATGATCTTCCTTCCAGAACCGAATCGTGACCTCACATATGCAAATCTCAACTCCACCCAACATACCCCACACGCCATGCCAACCTAGGAAAAATACGGGAACTCCATGGTCCCTTCTAAGCCACAAGCAAGTACGTACCCAACTAGACAAGAATTTCCATTTGATCTCATTTAGAAACAACTCACTACACGCCACAAGAAATATGCACCCTTAACCGCGGTAAAAATCACCAGGAACTATCCGAAATCCCATTTGCACAACACCAAACCATCAGGATTGAACTCTTCTAACTCAACCCAACTACGCAGACCACCAAAAATCCAAGAGCATATCTAAGAAAAACCCGAAAAACTCGTCACCTTATGAATACCCAAAGAACTAATCGTATCCCCTACCATGCCGATCTGACCTACTACCAAATCGCCATATTTACCCAGGTTTCTTCTGACTTACCTTCAAATTGATACTTCTTCCTACCGTATTACCACAAATTTGCAATCCAGACTCACCACACGCGACCCAAGCATAATACCATACCGTCTAAGGCTCATAAGCCGTTGAATACTCTCTCAAATATCCCCAAATGCACCACATTAGAAAAACTTACCCTGAAGAGACTTCTACTAATCTAAAGCCATTACCTTCACCTTCCTGATACCGATATGTAGAATACCACAAGTCTTGACATCCTCTAACGTAAATCTCAATCACACTAACCAATTAGACAGAATCGACCTGAACCTTTTTCACACTAACATATCAGGAAAGTAATCCACTCACTTGAAATCACAAGCAAATTCATACACTGCACACACTATACCTTTTACAATTTCCACTAAATCATTCAATAGAACCCAATTACCCAAACAAGTAGAGCCTTTCCTCCCCGAATCCTTATAATGGCATCCTCAGATACTGAGTATTCTACATCCCGGCTACGCGAATATGCCAGGACGCCATCAATGAATACAATAACAAGGAGCGCTAATACGGCTGGAATACACCGTCAATCAAATACATGAACGTTACTGGGGCAAACGATCAACTCAGAAGACATTGCCAAAAACTCATAACCCAACAGAGAAATCTGCTTCACTCCACAACTACACAACATGAGAGGTCTTCCAACATACTCACAACTCGGGCCATATACCAAATCGAGAAAGAAATCAAACACTCAATAAATCATACCACATTTCCAGCCAACACTTTCGACACATTTCATAGTCTGAACACATCTAACCATCAATTTACACCCACCACATAGGCATCTAGTCACCAATTCTCATCAATAAGAACACGAACGGACATACAAGGCATGAGCCCACACAACAAAAATCTCAGCAATCAAGCCACAGAATGAATTCGGCCTCATGTCCTCCAGACTGGCCCATTACCAACATGCCAAAATCACATCTCATCCATGGAAGCCACAAGTCGCCGATGCACAGCTGATACCAGGCGCTCTCAGGCGCGCTCGAATACATGGAAGGAATTCAAGAGTTACGCTCTTGGCTGAATACAATGGATTCGCACGACAAGAATTTTAAAAATGAGAGATTTGCCTAAGGGTTCCGCAGCCTCTCGAAAATAAGTACAGACATCTCCATACCGATCCGCAATACTCTACTAAACCTGCACATGACCGGTGAGTCCTATGTAACCTAGCGCTCTGATACAAATCTGTCACGACCCAAATCTAGGCCAGTCGTGATGGCGCCTATCATGGAACTAGGCCAGCCAGAACTTTACTCTAATCATAATAAACTCCCATTTACCTCTTTACTATATTGATTTCCCATAAAATATTCCTTTAAAGAATTAAAAAAATAGTCAAAACTATACTGAATAATAAATACAACCCCCGAGAACCCGGAGTCACCAGTCATGAGCATCTACATAAATATACAGCTCAACGAAAATAAATTCTATAATATTAAACAAGAGAGGGAGCAGGACTGCGGACGCATGCAGCCACCTCGCAAACCTTTGAGGATCTCTGGAACAAATAGACAGCTCACCCTGCCCTAAGACTGGAATCTGCACACAAGGTGCAGGGAGTAATGTGAGTACGCCAACTCAGTAGTACTGAAAATAAATCAGGTCTGAGAAGCAAGAAACACATAAAATCAATGTCATCAAATCACAAGAGGCACAACCTCCCTTTCCAACAGTATAGCATAGATATGTGAAATCATCATGTCTTAAAATCAACTTCATAAAAAGACCTTTAAAGACTGCACATTTTTAACAACTTTAAAACAAAGGATTTGGTATGCAAATGAATGTAGAAAAATCATAGTAGCTCCTCGGGCAAAATCATGTTTCATAATCAACCCCTCGGGCATGCCTCACAATCCCTCAGCACCTCACAATCACTCAGCACCTCACAGTCACTCATGCCTCCCAATCACTCGTCACTCGCACTCGGTGCGCTCACTGGGGGTGTGTACAGACTCTGGAGGGGCTCCTTCAGCCCAAGCGCTAATATCAATCCACCTCGTGGCGTATCATATCCTCACAATCACTCTTGGCCCTCGGCCACACTCGGTTGGAACCACTCAAAATAGCCCCTCGGGCGAATTAGTAAAACAGGGTACTCGACCCAAAAACATCAATTTAATGCTCATGTAGTGTAAATCATGCTGAGTTTCAAATAAAACAGTATGCACAATGATGCTGAGTAAAATCATCAACAATTAGTGAGGAAAACAACAGTAAAAAGCCCTCAAAGGGTCTAAACAGATCGGCACGAGGCCCCAAATAGCCCAAATATTTCACAAACCTTCAGAACATAATTTAACACAAGGTTTTGAGTAAATATACAACTCATTAGTCACCGCGAAGAGGACCTAGTCCAATCCAAAAATCAGTACGCGCCACATACTGGTCATCCGACATGTGCGCCTTTCTAAAATCAGTGAGAAAATATGTAGTCTGGGGTTCCATACCCTCAGGACAAGATTTATAACCATTACTTACCTGTACCGGGCCACAACACTAGTCCTCTATGCTCATGCCCCTCAAATTGGCTCCCGATTGCTCCAAATCTAGCCAAAACCAACGTCATCAATATATACTCAAGGAACACAACCCAATCGAAAACTATCAAATTATACAAGAATCTCAAAATTCGGCCAAACCCGATCCCCGAACCCCGGGCCCAAATCCCGGAATCCTATAAAAATTACATCACAAGAACCCTTATCCTCCCACGAGTCCGTACATACCAAGAACATCAAAATCGGACCACAATTGCCCACTCAAATCCTCAAAAGAAAAAAAAATTCCCCAACTTTTGTTCAATTCCAGAAATTTTATGGTTTAATCACTTAGGAATTGACATAAAAACGAGTTATGAAGTTGAAAACCTTACCTCCAAATGATTCCCTTGATTTCCCTTCAAATCCCTTTCAAATACCTCTCAACTCGCATGCAACAATGGTGGAAAATATAAGCCAAATTCGCACCTCAGGCCTTTTAAACATTCTACCCAACAAAAATATTTTCTTCATCGCGAACGCGTCACTAGGACCGCGTTCGCATAGAACAATTTCCAACAGGCCTATAATTTACACTATGCGGACGCGTCTTCAAGCCCATGAACGCGAATCACAAGGACACCAAACCTACACGAACGCACCCCAGGCCCCCCGAACGCATAGGCTAATGGGCCTGGGGTCCTCAGCTTCCTTTAACTCTATACCAACGCACTCGCTCACCCTCGTTCGCGATGACCACTTAACTCAACTCACTACGTTCGCACCTCCAAGCTCGTGAACGTATAGAAGAAGAATCCTCCACTCCCAAATTTCCCTATGCGAACGCGTGACTCCTTCCGTGAATGCATAGGGTAAAACCTTCTGCAGAAATTACACACCAGAACAGTTATGCTCCAAAGCCAAAAACCATCCCGTTAACCACCCAAAACTCACCCGAGGCCCTCGGGACCCCAACCAAACATAACAACACATCCCATAACCTCGTTCAAACTTAGTCGATCCTTCGAAACACCAAAAACAACGTGAAAACACCAAAATTACATCAAATTCAAGCCTATGAACTTTGAAACTTCCAAATTTCGCCAACTACACCAAAACCAACCAAAACACCTCCGATTGACCTGAAATTTTACAGACATATCCAAAATGACATTACGAACCTGCTCCAACTTCCATAATTCCATTCCGACCTTGATAGCCTATTTTCCACTGGTGACCGGAAATCGCCAAAAACTAACTCTCGCCAATTCAAGCCTGATTCTACATCGGACTTCACAAGAATATTCTGAACATACTCCTAAGTCTCAAATCACCTAACGAAGCTATCCGAGCCATAAAACCCGCATTCCGATGTCATTCACCAATAAGTCAACTCTTAGTTGACTTCCTCAACTATTAGGCTACCTTGAGAGACTAATTGCCTCAATGCTCACCATGACCAATCTGAACCCGAACCAACCGACCCAACATATATAAATGAAGCTGAACCACATAAAATGAAGCAGAAACGGGGGAAACGGGGCTAAATACTCGGAACGACCGGCCGGATCGTTACACCTGTTCTTGTTTGAATAATAATTGTCTTAAAATACTATTTTCTGCATGCGTACATCTAGATATCCTGCTTAGGATTACAATCAAATTATCATTAGAGGCCATATTACCTTAGGGATCTATTTTTAGCATGTCTTTATTTAAGGTTTCGTGTTAAGTACTCTATTGAACACCTAGAACAGCATGTATTAGGTTCAATAATTAAGTGAAATCAAGCCCCCTGTATCATCCACATAGATAATAACCTCTCCTAAAATATGTTCCAAATGGTTGAAAACGTTTTACTGCACTTTTAAACCCAAACTGATATCTTGCTTGCATTCTTAGATACCATGCCTATAGGATCTGCATTTTTCTCATCACATGTCTGTTAGAATCAAGTCTAAGGACCTGCACTCCGCCTATGTCTTTAAATAGTAATCAGCATATGTTCAGACGCCTAGGCAAACCTTAGGCACATATGTTTGTTAAAATCAAAACTATTTTTGTACACTGTCTATTAACCAATGGTTTTAAAACCAGTCATGCATTCTTTTCCTGAAACTCATCCAAACCCTATTGTTTGCTACTATCTTCACACCTAGAATTCCTACTTAGGTTCTAAATCTGAGACTTTATTTGTGTTTGAGACATGCTATTTACATGCCTTACTTGCGGAGGGGTACTTGAGCCATATGTTTGTTATGTGTATCCCATATCTGTAAGTCCAGACTGTTTTTCTACTTGTCTCTTAGAATTTTATCTTTAAACCTAGGAGTTCAACCTAGTACTCACCTTGTAGGATTTACTAGTCCTAAACACCCTCCGGGACTTATAGAATGGGATGGGTAATAGCACGCAATAAGCTTTCGTGACCAACACGCGCTTTTTTAAATAACCTCTACGGGGTGGGAAGGGTAGAATATGGATATGGTGACCGGTGCGCTAATACCACGTGTAGCCCCTCTTCGAGGAGTGATTACCGGGTATTGCATTGATGCGATCCGCATTACTTTAAACCTAGGACAATTCTTTTCAAATCCTTCTACTCTAATGTTTTCCCAAAACCTTTAAATATTTTCCTACTTGTTTGAAATCCCCTCTTATATGAACCTTACTTGCTATTTGTTTACTGTCCAAATTCACCAAACTTCTTGGCTGGGACCCATAGTTGTGGATCTTGAGGGGTGCCTAACACCTTCCCCTTAGGATAACTTCAAGCCCTTACCCAATCTCTAGTAATGCAAACTAGTTCATGAGTTATCTACTATAGGTGCCCTAACGCACCACAAAACCGTTAGGTGGAGACTCTTCCTTGAACCTCTTCCTTTAAGGAGTTATCCAGAATGTCATGACCCGATCTCTCCGCACCTGACCCGTGCGAGGAAAAAGGGGGGCGCGACAGCATGGCGACTCTGCTGGGGAAGTTTCCTAAGCTTACACCATTACAGGTTGTCTTGTGAATTTGGACCTTTCAATTTCTGATTAAATGTTTATGACCATTCCTATTCCCGTTATATGTTGTTAACTGTTTAAATTCGCAAGTATTTATTTTGCTTGAACATAACTGACGTCTCTTCATGTTTTCTTTGTAAATGCTTTCAATTATAACTATTGTATTTCCTTTCTTTACCGCTTTCCAATGTGAAAATACATGCCTACTTGTTTAAATGTTATTTATTGCATATCATGCTCCACATTCATATTCCACTCGTGCCAAACAAAATCCTATAGCAACTCTTACAATGAGTTGTTGCGCTATTCCAATATCACTACCCCTAAATTCGGAAAGGCGTATTTTCGGTAAAACTAGTTGATCAGTGGTGCAGTCGACAGTTTCGTGCCATCCCCCTTGAGTGCTCCGCTCAAGGGTACCGATCTAAAACCCCTTAGAAACCTTACTATATTGTATGTTGCATGCATCATGGTCAAACTAGCCAGGTTAACGTGTTGTCTGCACAACAGCCTTTAAGATAGCATTGTCCAAAGTCCATTGGGTTTCCCGGGAACCCAAACGGAGGCCTTCACGTTCTGTGCATTTATTTGGAGAATTAAATGCTCATACTAATTATTGATGTTAAACAGTCGAGTCTGGTGGGGGTAAGGGCCTAACTTATTTGTTTTGCAGAGATGAGGCACGAGGTCCCTAGATTCGGCAAGGTCGCCAATATCTACCCCAAATTACTAAACTGGTGGGAGGATATTCACTCCAGTGAAAAAACAGTCATCAGAAAACACTTGGGCAACCTGCCCTCTCTTCTGGACATTCATCCTAACAACATGATGATAGAAGTTGCTACCCTGTTCTGGGACTATGAGCGGTCGGTCTTTCGCTTTGGAAACAATGAGATGACACCATTGCTATAGGAAATAGGAGGGTTAGCAGGTTTAGCTTGGGAGTCTCCAGGATTATTGATGCTTGAAAACCATAAAGGCCGAGGTTTTCTCAAGATGATGGTACTAAAGAAAAATCCAGAATTGGTCTGCTTGGAAGACTCGTACATCCCCTTTGACTATCTGTACGAGAGGTTTTGTCGTAGCCAATCTTACTGCACTTATCAGGAAGAGTTCGCCCTTACTTCTTTGGGGCACATTCACCGCCAGGCATTCGTCTTTATAGTATGCTTCTTGGGTCTGATGGTGATCCCAACAAAAAAGAAAGAATCCACACCAGGTTGGCTATGGTTACCAAGACTCTGATGGAAGGGGTTGACAAGCAGGACTTCAGTATCGTGCCAATGATCATTGCTGATATGTACCGAGCCTTGGAAAAGTGTCAACGAGGGGAAAAACATTTAGAGGGTTGCAATCTGTTACTCCAACTGTGGCTCATTGAGCATTTGCAAAAGGGCGACTACCGTCAGGACATCCATAGGAGAGTTTGGGATGATGATATTCCTTTCCATCATCCAAAGCATATGAACTACACCCCCGACATGTTTTCTCAGCCGAAAAACGCCAATGGATGGGCCGAGTTGCTAGGGAACTTGACCGAGGATCAGATTCAGTGGATGTTTGAGTGGTTCCCAACCGACGAGTTCATCATCCGAAATCGAGACACCCCATTTCTGTTATTGATTGGTCTAAGAGGGACGTATCCTTGCATCCCGATCTAAGTCATGAGGCAGGCAGGAAGGAAGCAAGTGGTACCAAGGGTCGATAAGATGACTCATCTCAGGGCAGATTTCAAAAACGACAGCACCCCTCATAGGTGCCAAGCTCAGCATTTGTGGCACTGCAAGATCCGGTTAGTAAAGGAGACTATTGAACCCGATAGGTATCACGGTGGTTACTCTCCTTATTATCTGGGATGGTTGGAAGATAACTAGGGTGGAAGTATTAAGCCAGGGTTTGCTCAAGGCCACAGGGTCATAGATGAGAGGGCCGAGGCAACGACTAGACTCAACCAGTTGCGCAAGAGGCTCTGTGAGTGTGAAGAAGATCATCACAAAATACACGAGGCCAACAAGAAGCTGATAGAGGAATGGAAAGACATGGCCATCACCTCCACCCAGAGGCTAGCACACTTGGAGCGAGGCATAGTAGACTTAGAGGAGAAGTTCATTAGGAGGATCGAGACCTGTCTGAAGACCGAGGGAGCCGAAGGAGAAATTCTAGCCAGAATCTACTTGCTGCTGGGACTCCGCGAGATGGGGACGCTGATCAAAGCGAGCAGAAATGCCGAGTCTGGGGAAGGTCCTTCTAGGACCAAGTAGTTAGGATTGTCTTTACTTTGCCTTCTAATGTAATAAGGCCCCTGGCCATTAGTGACTTTTTATATTATTCGCATTCTTAGAGTCGTGTTGGATT
Source organism: Nicotiana knightiana (assembly GCA_005239525.1). Classification (NCBI taxonomy): domain Eukaryota; kingdom Viridiplantae; phylum Streptophyta; class Magnoliopsida; order Solanales; family Solanaceae; genus Nicotiana; species Nicotiana knightiana. The sequence continues at coordinate 8,964 of ML430827.1, forward strand.
TTTCTATTATTATCAATAAAATGAGGCATTTAGCATCTTAAATTCTCCAAATCAATTTGTCGCTAGGCCTACCTCGGGCACAAAGAGGTCCCCAACTTAGGACACGCTTTACATTTCTGCCTTATGTGTTTAAATATTGCAATATTTCTTTTACGATCCTCATTAACTTCATTACTTTTTCATTTTTTTGTTGTTTTCTTTATTTATTATTCCCTTCCCCAAAGGTTGGTTCGTGCATTCTGGCATCATCCGCCTACCGCAGAAGATCAAAGGGCCCTCCTCCTACTTCTCCTTCTAGTCCTCCCAAAGGAAAAAGCAAGGGTAAAACTAAGATGGCAGAGGCAAGCAGCGTCAGAAAAGACAACATGGATGAACGGGTTGAGATCGCTAAAGGTCGGGGTACTCAGGTTTTGTAAGAGGTTATGCCTCCACTGGAGAAGAAGTTGGTGAAGTTCCAAGAGGAAATTGACCAAGTCAAGAATTTGGCTCACCTATCACTTTCCCTCAATGTTCCGGATTCCCACTTCCCAAATGCTGTAAACTCCACTTTACGACAAAACACCCCTAAACAACCGAATCATCCCAAAGACCAAGTCCCGCCAGCACAATGCAATAACTGTCACCATAACACTCCACCTCTCCAGGAACAGACAAAAGACCACTTCCAGGCTTACAATAATCCCATTTATGTGGAAATCGTGGCTCATTCCACACCACATACCCCTGAGTCTGACGAGAAGGATAGGCTCATCAGGAATTTAGCTGAGGAACTCAAGAAGTTGACCAATCGAGTTCAGGGTGTCGAAAGAGTTAGAGGTATTGAGGGGCTGAACTATGAAGATCATTTCATACAGCCTGATGTCGAATTGCCCGAAGGGTACAAACCTCCTAAGTTCGAGATGTTCGATGGTACTGGTGATCCAAGAGCCCACTTGAGAACTTACTACGACAAATTGGTTGGCGTGGGAAAAGATGAAAGAATCCGCATGAAACTCTCCATGAGGAGTTTGAAATAAGATGCACTGTCCTGGTACATCGGCCAGGATCCAAAGAAATGGACTAATTGGGTGAGCATGGCAACAGACTTCATGGATCGATTCAGGTTCAACACAGAGCATGCTCTGGATATATTCTACATCCATAATTTGAAGAAGAAGCCAACGGAAACCTTTCGCGAGTATGCTACTCGTTGGAGGTCAGAAGTTGCCAAGGTTAGGCCAGCCTTAGAAGAGGAACAAATGAAGAAGTTCTTTGTACTAGCTCAGGATCCTCAGTATTATGAATGATTGATGATGGTCGAAGGTCACAAGTTCTCTGACATCATCAAGGTGGGAGAGAAAATCGAAGAAGGCATCAAAAGCGGTATGGTTACCAACTTTGATGCTTTACATGCTACTAATAAAGCTCTACAGTCTAGTTGTGTGTCCAGAAAGAAGGATGTGGGAGCCATGATGGTTGCACAACAAGCAAAGTGCCCGCCCAAATACAAAGTATATCCAACACCCTCATTCACATACCAACCAGCTCCAAGTTACCAAACACCTTCATTTCAATCCCAAGCACCCTCACCCACATATCAGGATCCACCACCCACATATCAGCCTACCTCGCCCAGATACTCCCAACCAGCCCCCGTTTACAATGCCTACAATTCCCAACCTTCTCACTACCAATCACCACCTACTCACTAAAACTTCTCAAGACTTCGCCCTAACTTCGACCGTCGCCCTCCAAAACAGTATACTGCCATAGCCAAGCCCATTGATCAACTATATGAAAGACTCAAAGCCACCGGCTATGTCACACCCATTCCTGCTGCCACCCCTGAGAACCCTTCTCAGTGAATCAACCCAAACAAATCGTGTGCCTACCACTCCGGCATGAAGGGACACACCATCGAGGAATGCCGTTCCTTGAAAGACAGGATACAAACTCTCATAGACAACAAGATCATTGTAGCCAAGGACCCTGCTCCTAATATTCGCAATAATCTGCTACGAAGCCATAAAGGTGGTGTCCATATGATTGAAGTAGATGATGAATGGGATCTTGACGGATCAATTGGGCTGATTACAGAGGGTGATCAAAAGAAGTCCACAATTACTCTCAACCCAATTGTGGTTCAGATGCAGCCGTCCAGGGATGCTAAGGTAGACATGTCCATGCCACTCGAGTTTGAATCGAGACCGCCTGCAAAGGAAAAGGCCCCAGTGCCGATCAAAGTTGAGTTTGTACGGCCACTCAAATTAGCAATCCGGCTGCCTATAACATATACTCCGGCGGGAATGAGGATGACCACACCTATTCCAGTGGCAATGTCAACAACGCCATCCTTTTACTCAAACGCCATCCCATGGGACTACACAGCTGAAGCCAGAAGAAAGGGTAAGAGCAGGTCTGAGGAAGCCATTGCTTCACAGGGTATGACCAGAAGTGGCAGAGTTTATACCCCTGAACATTTGGCTGAACCCAGCAAGAAGGCCGTCTACCGTCCTCCCACCATTGAGACAGGTTCAGACAATCATTGGAGAAAGATCCAAGCCAAAGAGTATTCAATCCTCGACTAGTTGAACAAGACACCAGCTCAAATATCAATCTTCTCTCTATTAGAGAATTCTGAGATGCACAGGAGCGCCTTGCTGAGAGTGCTGAGTGAGGCATACGTACCAGACAATATCACTAGTGGAGAGATAGCAAACATGGTGGGCCAGGTTCTGGAAATCCACAAGATTACTTTCCATGAAGACGAGTTGCCGCTCGAGGGGTTAGGGCATAATAGAGCACTGCATATCACTGTGCAATGTAAGGACCACTTCATTACAAGGATCTTAATTGATGGGGGTTCCAGCCTCAACATTTGTCTGCTGATAACACTCAAGAAATTGGGCAAAAGTCTGCATGATATAAAAGAAGGATATATCAATGTAAAGGCCTTCGATGGTTCGCAGAGGTCCACTATGGGAGAAATACAGATGGGACCAACCTGGTTCGATGTAGACTTCCAGGTGATAGACGTGCCTGCATCCTACAACTTAATGTTAGGGAGACCTTGGATACATGCCGCTGGGGCCATGGCATCAACCCTACATCAAGCGTTGAAGTTTGAATGGAATCGTCAAGAGGTAGTCATTCATGGCGACGGTAGCAACCATATCTACGGTCGCCAGACATTTTTGGTCACTGAGGGGAGAAGGAAGCTGGGTGGAGAAATCTACCACAATATTGAACGAGTTAATGCCATTGATAAGGATAAATGGTGGGACAGTAAGATCAAGAGCATCTTGAATTGGAAAGGATACGAGCCAGGCAAAGGGCTCGGTAAAAATTTCCAAGGAATAACGAGGCCAATAACACTCTAGAAGCACGGTACCTATTTCGGGCTAGGGTATGAGTACACTTGGAAGGAATTCAAGGACTGGTCGCCACCATGGCGCAATCCCTACTACTCATTGGAGCAGCCAATACCTTACTTAGAACAAACTTTCCAGCAAGCTGATATTATCTACGGTACGGACGAAGAAGAAGCGTTAGCGGTAATGAGGGATTTATTTTTGGACGATGAGGACATGGATTGATGTGTCATTTTTTAAGACGGAGGGGAGGAAGGCCCTTCCACACAGTTCGTGAGTAGAGGATCATATCTCAAGAATTGGTCTATCAGGGCGACTAAAGCCCGTTGAGCCTCGGGGTAGCAAGTCTAACAAAACAAGCATTTATTTACAGCTTATTTATTTAAAAGAAAAAAAGATTCCTTTTCGCATTTTTCATTTCTGGAAGAAAGAGCTCTTATGTTCAAATGATTATTCAATTTATCAAAGCATTTGCCGTTTCTCTATAAATCGTATATTTACTTGCTACTGTTTCGTCCTCATTACTTTATTTGCACAGCATTACTATTACTTATCTTGATGAACCGACGACTATGACATGCATCGAGGCACCGTAACAAACGGATTCCGATTCAGACGAGGATGATATACCTGAGGATATTGTGAAAGAGGTCGAGAACTTTGAGAATAGACCTAAGTCTAACTTGGACGAGACTGAGGTTGTCAACCTGGGAAATGCAGAGAACGTCAAAGAAACACGCATCAGCATTCATTTGTCGCCATTAGAAAAAGAGGAATATACATAGTTTTTAAGAGAATATGAGGACATATTTTCCTGGTCGTATGATGACATGACTGGCCTTAGTACATCTATTGTGGCCCACAAGTTGCCAACCGATCCGACATGCCCACCGGTGAAGCAAAAGCTCAGGAAGTTCAAACCAGACATGAGCTTGAGAATCAAAGAAGAGGTCACCAAGTAGATCAACGCTAGGGTTCTTCGGGTGGTTGAATACCCAACATGGTTAGCCAACATCGTGCCTGTGCCAAAGAAAGATGGGAAGGTTAGAGTCTGTGTCGACTACCGGGATCTCAACCGGGCCAGTCCGAAGGACGACTTCGCTTTGCCAAATATACACATCCTAATTGAAAACTGCGCCAAGCATGAGCTGCCGTCCTTTGTAGATTGTTTTGCTGGATACCATCAGATTTGGATGGACGAGGAAGATGCTGAGAAAACGGCATTCGTTACGCCATGGGGAGTGTATTGTTACAAGATGATGCCATTCGGTCTAAAGAATGCAGGGGCCACCAACATGAGGGCCATGACTACTATATTCCACGATATGATTCACAAGGAGATCGAGGTATATGTGGACGACGTCATCATCAAATAAAGGAAAGCCACTGACCATATGGAAGATCTGAGGAAGTTCTTCAACAGGTTAAGGAAGTACAATTTGAAACTTAACCCTGCTAAGTGTGCATTCGGGGTTCCTGCTGGCAAATTACTAGGGTTCATCGTCAGTCGCCGAGGAATAGAACTGGATCCATCAAAGGTCAAAGCAATCCAAGAATTGCCGCCTCCAAAGAACAAGAAGGATGTTATGAGTTTCCTGGGGAGGCTCAATTACATCAGTCGGTTCATAGCCCAGTCTACTGTTATTTGTGAACCAATTTTCAAGATACTGAAAAAGGATGTTGCAACAAAATAGACCGATGATTGTCAAAAGGCCTTCGATAGAATCAAGGAGTACCTCTCAACACCACCAGTCCTAGTACCGCCCGATCCAGGTAGACCTTTGTTACTCTACCTTTTTGTGTTAGATGGAGCTTTCAGTTGCGTTCTTGGGCAACATGACGAAACAATAAGGAAAGAGCAGGCCATTTACTATCTTAGCAAGAAATTCACTCCATATGAATCCCGGTACTCTTTATTGGAACGCAGTTGCTGTGCTCTGACTTGGGTCGCACAAAAGTTGAGGCACTATTTCTGTGCATATACAACGTACCTCATATCAAGGATGGATCCGTTGAAATACATCTTTCAGAAGCCCATGCCCACTGGCAAACTGGCCAAATGGAAAATCCTGTTGAGTGAGTTCGACATTATTTACGTGACTCAGAAGGCGGTCAAGGGACAAGCATTGGAAGATCATCTCGCTGAAAATCCTGTGGACGAGGAATACGAACCATTAAAAACGTATTTTCCCGATGAAGAAGTGTCATTCGTAGGAGAGGACATTGCAGAATCCTACGATGGTTGGAGGATGTTCTTTGATGGGGCCGCAAACTTCAAAGGCGTAGGTATTGGGGCAGTCNATCAATTTGGCCATCGAAATGAATGATTAGGAGTTACTAGTGCTTGGTGATTCAGACCTATTGATACATCAAGTACAAGGAGAATGGGCGACCAAGAATTCCAAGATACTGCCATATCTACATCGTGTACAGGAGTTGAGAAAGAGGTTCACAAAGATAGAATTTTTGCATGTCTCCAGAATGAGTTCGCCGATGCATTGGCTACCTTGTCATCTATGATCCAGCATCCAGACAAGAATTTCATCGATCCCATCCCAGTGGGGATCCACAATCAGCCGGCCTACTGCGCCCATGTTGAAGAAGAAGCAGACGGAAAGCCTTGGTTTCATGATATCAAGGAATACTTGGCAAAGGGAGAATATCCAGATCTTGCAAACGCTACTCAGAAACGCACACTTCGAAGGTTGTCAAACAATTTCTTTCACAGCGGAGGAATCCTGTATAGTGGACTCCTGATTTGGGTTTACTAAGGTATGTCGAAGCAAAAGAAGCAACAAAACTATTGGAGGACATACATGTTGGTACATGTCGTCCTCATATGAACGGGTTCGTTCTAGCAAAGAAGATACTTCGGGTCGGTTATTTCTGGATGACCATGGAAACGGATTGCATCTAGTATGTCCGGAAGTGCCACCGTTGTTAGATACATGGGGATATGATAAAGGTACCTCTGAGTGAGCTTAATGCAACAAGTTCCCCATGGCCGTTCGCCGCCTGGGGCATGGATGTTATCGGACCAATCGAGCCTGTCGCCTCTAACAGACACAGGTTTATTCTGGTTGCCATTGATTACTTTACCAAATGGATCGAAGAAGCCTCTTACAAAGCAGTTACTAAGAAAGTCGTGGCCGACTTTGTCCGCGACCGCATAATTTGTCGATTCGGAGTTCCAGAGTCAATCATTACCGACAATGGTTCCAACCTCAACAATGACCTGATGAGAGCCATGTGTGAAACCTTCAAGGTCAAACACAAGAATTCCACAACATACAGACCTCGGATGAATGGAGCCGTTGACACTGCCAACAAGAATATCAAGAAAATATTAAGAAAGATCATAGAGAAGAACAAGCAATGGCATGAGAATCTATCATTCGCCTTACTGGGATATCGCACCATAGTCCGCACATCAACTGGGGAAACTCCTTACATGTTGGTTTATGGTACATAAGTCGTTATTCCTGCCGAGGTCAAAATTCCATCCCTGAGAATCATACAAGAAGCCGAACTCAGTGATGCAGAGAGGGTACAAACCCGTTATGAGCAATTGGCCCTCATAGACGGAAAAAGAATGAACACAGTTTTTCATGGTCAGCTATATCAGAACAAAATGAACAGAGCATTCAACAAGAAAGTCAAGCCGAGACGATTCACACCGAGGCAACTGGTGTTAAAGAAGATCTTTCCTTACCAAGACGAAGCGAAAGAGAAATTCTCTCCCAATTGGCAAGGCCCGTACATGGTGCACCGAGTGCTGCCAAGAGGTGCACTCATACTTGTAGAAATGGATGGAGAAATCTGGCCAAAGACAATCAACTCAGATGCAGTAAAGTGCTACTATGTGTAACCTTCATGCTTTTATTAAATGTTGTAAATTGAACTACGCCTGACCTGATTCCCGTTTCAGAGGGGATACGTAGGTAGCCCTATGGGTTCAGTCACATTTTAATAAAATTGCAATTCCCCCACGAATGGAAACTAGGGCAGAAGTTTGAGGAGGGACCTCAAAGTTTCGAAGCAAATGCAGCCGAGCACCGCACAAGCAACAGCCAGAAGCATTCACCCACCAAGCTGGGGCAGAATTTTGAGGAGGACCCTCAAAATTCCATAGCAAGAGAGGTTGCAATGCCTTGAACCGCATCGTGGTCGTCGGTTCATCCAAAATTATTATTGCTTTAAATTATGTGTTATGTTTTTATAAAACCATGCATATTTTATTTCTCAAAATGATAGCTTGTTTAGCAACGCTACCTCCCCTACATTTTATATCCTGCACTGCATAAGGCTACCATTCTGCCTTCTGAGGTTCTACGCTACCTCCCCTGCATTTTTATTTCCTATAGTGCATAAGGCTACCATTCTGCCTTCTGAGGTTCTACGCTACCTCCCCTGCATTTTATTTCCTGCACTGCATAAAGCTACCATTCTGCCTTCCGAGGTTCTATGCTACCTCCCCTGCATTTTTATTTCCTATAGTGCATAAGGCTACCATTCTGCCTTCCGAGGTTCTACGCTACCTCCCCTGCATTTTATTTCCTGCACTGCATAAGGCTACCATTCTGCCTTCCGAGGTTCTACGCTACCTCCCCTACATTTTATTTCCTGCACTGCATAAGGATACCATTCTGCCTTTCGAGGTTCTACGCTACCTCCCCTGCATTTTATTTCCTGCATCGCATAAGGCTACCATTCTGCTTTCCGAGGTTCTACGCTACCTCCCCTGCATTTTACTTCATTGCATAAAACTCCTATCTACCTCTTCAAAGAAACCACCTTTCGTGACGTTACTTATTTATGCTTCTCTCTGGCTAAGCTCTGCCCCTCCTTTCTTTCGCAAATCGCAAGACTAAACTTTGTCTTGTTAGCATGATACCCCTGCATTCTTCATGGGCTGAAATGTCGCCAACTTGTCCAAAGGAGTCATCGTTCGGAGGCACCATCTTCATGGCCCGAGAACATCATTTCATGGCATGAGGATCTTTTTTATTCAACCTGCATATCATTATTCAAAGGCACCATGGTTCGGAGGCACCATCCTCATGGCCCGAGAACGTCATTTCATAACCTACGAATCCCGCGCCAAGCGATTCATGGACCAGGACATCATGGTCTAAGGACAATCATCCTCAATTGTCCAAAGACAACATTCATAGTCTAACGAGAACTTGCATCATGTTTAAATTACGCACAATATATGCTTGTTATTTATTTACAGGTAATCCGGCCAGAACAGCCAGGCAAACAGGAGCGGACCGCTCCGTTTCTCCAAGTTACCCTATAAGCCCTCTCATTCACCTTGCTTTGCACCTTGCGTCCATCCTTATAGAACGTCATCGGTATGCTTCGCCAGTGACTCCTGAACTACATACGGCCTGATTCCTGTAAAACCAGGGTTATGTAGGCAGCTCAGAAGCCAGAGCGCGGCCTAATTCTATCCCACAGTTTCATTTCAGTCAAAATTGGCCATCCTATCTTTACCCGACAACTCTTTCATCCTTCCCGGGTAAAGAGGGGCAGATGTTGATACCCAATTTTTCCTCAAATTATTTTTAAATTTACATATATGCTTTCAAAATCACTCTTTGTAATAAGGAGTATGTTTCCCTATTTCTCTATATTTTTTATCTTCATGTTTATTTAATATTTCATATTTTAATAATTATCCATAAATTATGTTATAAATAATTTCAAAATGTTTCCCAGCTCAGTATGCTATTTTTAGTCATTTTTGTCCATTAAGATTCAATTATTTCACAAATTAGTAAATTGGGTCTCATTTAATTTTAATTATAGTGATTTTACAATTATAACCCAATTGAATACTTTGAATTGTTTTAATTCAAAATTTATGCATTCTTTACATTGTATATTATTTAATTACTATAATTTTGCCTATTTAAACTTAATTTCATTTTATACAATTATTAGCTATTTTTTACTAATTATTTATCTATTTTATGGGTATTCAATATCTAGCCACTTTTATTTTAAAATCTAGCCTAAATTGAATCCCAACCCACCTAATTAAATACCTAGCCCAGCCCAAATCCTAACCAACCTGACCCAATCCCAACTCAATCTAAGTCGTTGATCATATTAGATCAACAGCCCAGGTTTTAATTTCCTAAAATATCTCTCACCTACCCCCCCCCCCTTCCCGTCTCATTCCTTCACGACCATTCTCTCTCTATATCTCTCTGTATCCTCTGGTCCTCTCTAGAAATCTCTTCGACTTCTCCCTCTCCGATGAAACCTATATGTCTTCTCCGGTTGGTTTCTCACCAGAAACCTTGGTTCTTCATCACCTCATGGTCGTTTACTTACTCATCGCTGGTCCAGTGAAACCCTGGGGTCCTCAGGCGAGCTCGGAGTGGTTCTCTTGCCTCCCATGGTCCCATGCCACCTTTCCAGCCTTTCCTTGGCCATTTGAGTAAGTTACAGTCTCTCCGGCTTAAGCCGGTTCCACCTCTGAGGTTCTTCTTTTTCTCTGGGTTCCACGAAACCCTAATACGATAATTCTTCAACTTCTTTTAAGATCTACTCTAGATCTACAGTGTTGTGAAGCTTTTCTACGTTTTCTCTAAAAATCCCATCTTTAAACGATTTCTTTTAATTTCGAAATTAGGGTTTCTTAACCCCTTTCAAAGAACGGTTTTTACTTCTAGCTTTAGTGATTTCCACTGTATTTTTTGAACTATTCTCTTATGTTTCTTACTTGTTTGACTTATTATGCTAAAAGCCCTAATTCTTTTAGCCCGTTCGATTATGTGTGCTTATTCTCCTGTGAAGCCATTCATGTATTCTCTTATTCTTGTTGCTAGGGACTTAGTCCTATTGTTCTTTGATTCCTTGCTTAGGGTTCCCTATTCTTGTGCTATTAATTATCAAATTGATACTAGTTAATGACTGTTTGCCTGATAATCACCATTGACTCTGTGTATCTCTTTGCTTAGCTGTGATATTTTCCTTGAACCTGTGACTTTGTATATGTTGTACTAAATTCGAAATTGTTTCCTTGCTTATATGATAATTTCCTTAATTATACTTGATTCCCTGTAATTGTGATTACATCCGAGATTCATTCAATCAATTTTTTCAAAACTAATACTCTGATTTACTTTATAAATATACTATTACTTTAACTTTCCTTAATTATATACTATGTACTTGGCTCTTATTATGCACTATGTGATTTCCTTGTCCTAATTTGACAGAATCAGTCCTATTGGACTAATTTCTTTTCCTTATTTTACCTTAACTATACCGTTTGAACTAGACTCCTTAATTAAAGGAGTCCAGTTCATCTTAATTGGTGTTGATTGATTGTAATTTCCATAATTTGCCTATGCACTACTCGTTTTCAAAAGTATATAAAGACATGTCTTCCCTCTTCACAAACACACTGAAATTCACACACAGAGACACTGATATTGAGAGCACTGACACACACATACATTGTTCTGAACTTTTCTGTGCTTTCATACACTTCTTGCTCTTTGCATCTATTTCTGACTACTCAGTCGGCTCAAAGCCAAGACTGGGTAATCTCTATTGCTCTTGTGCTCCTGCATACTACTGTCTGACTGTTGCTCTCTCATTCTGCATACTATTGTTCTACTGCTTCTCTCCTTGTCCTATATACTGCTACTGATGTGCTATCTCTTACACTTTGTTGTTCTCTATCATATGACCGGTATGTTTTCTGATTGAGCTTTATAGCATCTACATGCGATATGCTCCAGTTTTTGTTTACTTACTTACTGTTCTTTATATGTTTTATCCTGTGGTTCTACTGCCTACCGTGTAATTAGCTTACCCCCATCATGTCTTTCCATTTTGTTAAGTCTGAATATGTATCTTGCTTTTCCTGTGATTCCCTGCAATTATGTCATCAGCATGACCCCTATTATTTTTCCTTTCCCTTGAGTCTGATATGTCTCCAGTTCATTCTGAGACTCCGGCATGCTTATGTGTTCATAGGTTGATGTTTCTTACCCTGACTTGATTGTTGTTACTTGCTCTCATCCTATGCTGTAAACCTGCCTCTCCTGCTACTTGAATATTATGCAGTCCTGATCCTATTAATCTATGCTATTATGTAACAACTATGTGATAACTATGAGAATCTGTAACTTTGTTCTATTGCTGATATCTAAGTTATTTGTCCCCAACCCCTTACCCCTGTTTGTTTGCTTTTTCATGAGTCCTTTTGCCTATTGTTTGCAGTTGTACTGCTTCTCTTTTAAAACTCCTTTACTACTATTCTTAAAAGTTATTTCTCAAAGTGTTGTTGTTTTAAAATTACTCTTTTCAAACTCCAATTCTCTTTTAAAACTCCAAGCACTTCCCACTACTCTTAGATTCTAGGTTCTGCCCCCTTCGTGTGAGCACTGCCTTGGGGACCTCTGAGTACCCATTGAACTCTGACACACAAGGTTGGCCTTCTACACTGCACCTACTGTTCCTGGCTAGGGAACTTAGGTGTGAGCACTGCCTGAGATCCCCTGAGATCCTTTGGAATTCTGACACACTGGGTTACGAGAGGTCTTGGTATATCGCATGTTGGATCTGGTACTTGGGCTTACTGTCAGGCTCTCTATAGTATAGCTTCTTGATTTTCCTTTATTCAGTTGAGTAATTCATTATTCTTGGCCTGTAATAATCTGTAAACGAATATTTGGGGCTGGATAGTGAAAGGGTGGGGCTATGCATGCCTAGTGTAATTTTTGGGTAGAAATCATGTCTTAGGATTTATTTTATCTCTGTGCGCAATAGAAACCTTGTTTAGGACATATCTATCATGCAATAGAGATCATGTCTTAGGTATATTTGTGTTTGCATCTCATCACATGCATGCTCACGTAGAAAATCATGCTAATACTAGTTATAATTACTGCTGCTTCATTCAGAAATCCTGTTCTTGTTCGGATAATAATTATTTTAAAAAACTATTTTTTGCATCCGTATTCATCTAGAGTCCATATTACCTTAGGGATCTATTTTCTACATGTCTTTATTTAAGGTTTCGTGTTAAGTACTCTATTGAACACCTAGAACATCATGTATTTGGTTCAAGAATTAAGTGAAATCAGACCCCCTGTATCATCCACACAGATAATAACCTCGCCTAAAATATGTTCCAAATGGTTGAAAACGTTTTCCTGCACTTTTAAACCCAAACTGATATCTTGCTTGCATTCTTAGATACCATGCCTATAGGATCTGCATTTTTCTCATCACATGTCTGTTAGAATCAAGTCTAAGGACCTACACTCTGCCTATGACTTAAAATAATAATCAGCATATGTTCAGATGCCTAGGCAAACCTTAGGCACAGATGTTTGTTAAAATCAAAACTATTTTTGTACACTGTCTATTAACCAATGGTTTTAAAATCAGCCATGCATTCTTTTCCTGAAACTCATCCAAACCCTGTCGTTTGCTACTGTCTTCACACCTAGAATTCCTGCTTAGGTTCTAAATATGAGACTTTCTTTGTGTTTGAGATGTGCTTTTTACAAGCCTTACTTGCGGAGGGGTACTTGAGCCATATGTTTGTTATGTGTATCCCATATGTGTAAGTCCAAACTATATTTCTACTTGTCGCTTAGAATTTTATCCTTTAAACCTAGGGGTTCAACCTAGTACTCACCTTGTAGGATTTAGTAGTCCTAAACACCCTCCGGGAGTTATAGAATGGGACGGGTAATAGCACGCAATAAGCTTTTGTGACCAACACGTGCTTCTTTAAATAACCTCTACGGGGTGGGAAGGGTAGAATACGGATATGATGACCGGTGCGCTAATAGCACGTGTAGCCCCTCTTCAAGGAGTGATTACCGGGTATTGCATTGAGTTGATCTGTATTACTTTAAACGTAGGACAATTCTTTTCAAATGTTTTTACTCTAACGTTTTCCCAAAACCTTTAAAGATTTTCCTACTAGTTTGAAATCCCCTCTTATATGAAACTTACTGGCTATTTGTTTACTGTCAAAATTCACAAAACTTCTTGGCTGGGACCCACAGTTGTGGATCTTGAGGGGTGCCTAACACCTTCCCCTTAGGATAAGTTCAAGCCCTTACCCAATCTCTGGTAATGCAAACTAGTTCATGAGTTATCTACTCTAGGTGCCCTAACGCACCACAAAATCATTAGGTGGCGACTCTTCCTTAAACCACTTCATTTAAGGAGTTATCCAGAATGTCATGACCCGATCTCTCCGCACCTGACCATGCGAGGATAAAGGGGGGCGCGACATGAACAACATGACTCAACAACATATTATGGACATTCTTGGGTACACTAAAGGAGAACTACCTTTTAGATACCTGGGTGTCACATTGAGCACCAAGAGATTATCAGTTATCCATTTGAACCTTTAATTGATAGAATGTTAAGCAGGATCCAATGTTGGACAATAAAATTTTTGTCATATACCAGAAGAGCAATGCTAATTAAGAGTGTTCTAGTTGCAATTAAAATATTTTGGGCTCAGATATTCATTTTGCCAGAGAAAATCATTCATTTCATTGAAACAATATGTAGGATATTCTTCTGATCAGGAGCTGTTGAACCTACCAAAAAGGAATTGATTGTCTGGGATAAACTGTGTGCTCCAAAGGTAGCAAGAGGACTAAACTTCATCAATGTGGAGCTGTGGAATAAAGAAACTATTTGCAATCTCTTATGGAAGATTTGTACAAAGAAGGAAAATTTGTGGGTCCAGTGGGTTCATGCATAATACATAAAGGGGAACATTATATGGAAGACAGAGCCAAAAAGTGCATCATGGGTCATACAAAAGATATTAAAGGCAAGAAACTACTTGAGGTTGCTGGATATACAGAAGAGGAGGTAAATCTGATGGAGAGATTCTTCGTAAGGCACATATACCACGCCATTCAATGGGAGTTTCAGAAGGTTCCATGGAGGAAACTAATGTGTAATAATCAAGGACTACCAAAGGGAATTTTCATACTACGACTGGCAATACAAGATAGGTTAGCTACAAAAGAAAGGCTAGTAAGATGGGGGATTACTGCAGACAAAACATGCTCACTCTGTCGAAGAGAGAATGAAACATTACAACACTTATTCTTTGACGGTGAATTATTAACAACACTATATGGGAGCAGCTTCTAAACTGGCAAGGCATTTAGAGAACAAAGGGAGATTGGCAGGAGGAGCTGAAGTGGATATAAAAGGTGGCCAAAGGTAAAAGTGGAGAGGCAGCAGTATGCAGAATGTCATTAGCAGCAGCAGTTTATCATATTTGGCAAGAGAGGAACAATGTTATTTTAAGTAGAAGAAGAGATCTGCTAATTCTATCATTCGACTAATCATTCAAGAAATACACGTTAGGGCCAAGCTATTTTCTATGTTAGATAGAACCGTGAATACACTGAATTGGTATCCTGATGTAGTTTAGAAGACAAAAGAAGCAGGAGAGCGATTGTAGCAAAGCTAGGTAACTCTCAGCTGAGGCTTCATGTCCAGCAGGAGCTATGATAGAAAGCTAGGTTTACTTTGTTAGATTGTAAATACTTATACTTGGTAAATAAAATCTTTTACTTACAACGAGGACCAATTGGTTTTATATGCTATTGCATTCATCTAAATATACTCTCCGTACATTATATTTATTAAGTCACAACGGTAACTTAATAAGTGTGTCACTGTCACATTCCGCCTTATGGCACCGTTGGATGGTGTCCAATCGGCGCGTCCAGTTAACCAAACCAACCCTCCTACAATGGCGATTCAACCTGCTGAAGGAATTGTAGAAAAACAAACCTTTGCCAATACTATAACTGCCTCTAAAACTACTCACATAACTACAACCCGACATCTTAGAGAATCGGCGATTGCTCGGCAAACAACCCATAATGGGATCCCAGCAATGACTTTCAAGGCTTCCGATTATTACGAAATCACGGCTGATAAATGTAAATTAACAATTGTGGGTAGATTCTTGAAGCCCCGCCCTCAAATTGAAAGGATTAGGTCGACCTTCAGGGAACTTTTTTCGATTAAGGGTTCCACCAAGATTGAAGTCTACGACAACTATAATGTGTTCATTGACTTCATCAATGAAATTGATTTCAATTTTTTATGGTTCAGACGCTTTATTGAAATTGCAGGGTTACAAATGTGGCTAAAAAAATGGTCAGCAGATTTCAAACCGGATGAATACATCCCTGTTGTGCCGGTATGGGTCCTCTTACCGGGTATTCCTTTTAATATATGCATAAATGGCATTATGTTAAGCAAGTTGTTAGCAATGTTTGGGACTCCTTTGGCTCTAGATGCTGCTACTTTTGGTAAAACCAGACCTAGTATGGCTAAAATCGGAGTTTAAATAGACTTAAAAAAACCTCAACCTGTTAGTGTATGGGTAGGCTCAGAAGATGAGAAACCTCCTTTGAAAGGTTACACTCAAAAGATAGAGTATGAGAACATTCCAAAGTATTGCAAACATTGTAGGAAACTAGGTCATAATATGATTAATTGCAGAGTTCTTGAAAAAAAGAGAATTGCAGAAGCTCAGTGGTGGACAACAATTTGATGAATGAGACACAATTGCAAGGAGGGGAAAGTTGTAGTGGGGAAAGGAATGATGGTAAGGATTGCAATAATATACAAAAAGTAAGAAAGATGAAGTGCCTATCAACCATGAGCCAAAAGCCAACATTGAGAACCTGCAAAGAATAACAATGGAAAACAAATTATTAATCGAGAGATCAACAAGGATAAGAATCATCACGAAAAACAAAATGTTAAAAATCAAGAAGTGGTTGAGTATGCGCTGGAAGAAAAGGTGAATCGGGAAAAAAAGGAATTATTTAAGGAACATCAAACAGCTACAACTAGATTCAACAGGAAGAAAAGGAAGAAGAGAGGCAAAATGAAAAGGATGCCCAAAAAGAAGAGTAAAGTCATGTTCAAACCACAGCTTTCACAAAATAGTATTGGAGCAAAGAAATATTTCAGTGATTACATATCTCCTCAGAATTTCATGGGCTCCAAGTTGCAAAGAAGTCAACAAAATAAAGAGAATAATATTAACACTAATAATCCCAATAACAAGGTAGAGGATGGGATGGAGAAAACAAATGAGGCCAAGATGAAGACAAAGAGCATGAGAAACAATTCTGTTAAAAGTTATAATGTTGACAAAGAAAAGAAAAATAATGATCAGAGTTTTTCAGCAGACAATGAGGACCAAGACAAGAGGCAGGACAAGACAAATGAAGATAGAATATCTACTAGTATATATTCTAGAGTCAAAAATCATCCAGCAATTCAACTAGTGGTGGAGCTATTTGATGATCAATCAATGGGATTACCTACTAAACCACCCGACAAACTAGAGAAACAGATAATACATTAAAGTGCGTTTGTAGAGTCTTCACAGCCTGAAACATGTAGCGGCACCAAAGTTGAAGAATCTCAACAAATACAAAATACAGGAAGTAAAGATAAACATGACAATATCCAGGAAAAGAAAGGAGTATCTCAACAGGAGAAGAAACAAAGGAAGACAAGTGAAAAAAATAATTCTTCCAACAAAAGAAGAATACAACAACATATACCCAACCTTATATCTCATGATTAGTACACTTTCTGGAATATGGGTGGGGGGGTAAGGTCAGAAAAGACTTTTCACATACTTAGGAATCTTATCAACAATAGTTTTCGTAGCAATTATTGAACCATTTATTGATATGAGTAAGATAGAAGGCTATAGAAAATTTCATGGCTTTCAACACTGCAAGACAAATGTCAATGGTAAGATTTGGTGCTTCTGGAGTCACTTTGATCAATCTAAGATAATTGTTGATGAAGAACAATATATAACTATCAACTTTAAAGAAAATACTGATGACAAAGGAACTGTAATTACCATCGTGTATGCTGAATACACCTTTGTGGAGAGAAGAGACCTTTGGAGCAGTTTAGAAGACTTGAATGATACTATTGATGGACCTTGGTGTGTTGGAGGCAATTTCAATGTTATTATGGACTCAAATGAGAAAATAGGAAGTAGACCTCATAGAGCTCTTAGGATCTTTGACTTCATTNCAGCGATTCTTGAACCATTTGTTGTTATAAGTAAGATAGAAGGCTATAGAAAATTTCATGGCTTTCAACACTGCAAGGCAAATATCAATGGTCAGATTTGGTACTTCTGGAGTCACTTTGATCAATATGAGATAATTGTTGATGAAGAACAACATATGACTATCAACTTTAAAGAAAATACTGATGACAAAGGAACTATAATTACCACAGTGTATGCTAAATGCATCTCTGTGGAGAGAAGAAACCTTTGGAGCAGTTTAGAAGACTTGAATGATACTATTGATGGACCTTGGTGTGTTGGAGGCGATTTCAATGTTACTATGGACTCAAATGAGAAAATAGGAAGTAGACCTCATAGAGCTCTTAGGAGCTTTGACTTCATTAGCACTATGGAGAATTGTAGGCTGACAGATATTGGTTTTGTTGGACCAAAGTTCACATAGTGGAAACAATAGAAGCCCAAGAAAGAGAATTTGGAAGAGACTTGACAGAATATTGATCAATGATCAATGGTCACAAAAATTTCAATCAAATATTATCAAGCATTTGAACAGGATAGAATCAGACCATAGACCTCTTCTTATGAAATTCCACAATGAGCAAGGGGACAACATTAAATACTTCAGATTCTTAAATTTTTGGACTAAGAAACAGAGCTTCCATGAGGTAGTACAAGAAGCATGGTAAATGGAGCTAGATGGAAATGCAATGTGGAGGCTTCAGAGTAAGTTGAAGGCATTAAGTAAGAAACCTAGCCAATGGTCTAGAGATGTTGTAGGAGATGTCAATGAGCAGGTTATGATCTGGGAGGCAAAAATGCAGCTACTGGAAGATATGTATCCATACAACAATACAGAACAAGGAAGGGAAGAACTCAATAAGGGACATGTTGAATATATAAAATGGCTTGGTATGCAAGAGTCCTTATTGAGACAGAAAACCCAAATTCGATGGTTTAATGATGGAGATTGCAACAGTAGGTATTTCCATAGTGTTCTAAGGAGCAAAAGAAAGAATCTTAATTTATATAGAATCGAGAATCACAGAAATAGGTGGATTCAGGGGAATTAAAAAATTTCCAAGGCTGCTATTAAACATTTTAATCAAATGTTTAATTTGGATCAAGCTATAATGAATGATAGATTATTTGATTGTATCCCCAAGAGGATCAATGAAGAATACAATGAGTGTTTGAATAGAATGCCTGATGGTTTTGAGATTAGGGAAACAATTTTCAGTATGAGTGCTGATAGTAGTGCTGGACTTGATGGCTATAATGGTAAATTGTTTTTTCAGAATTGTTGGGAGATCATAAAAGAGGATGTTATTGCCTTTGTCTGTGATTTTTTTCAAAGGAAAGATGCTGGAAAAATACTACTCATATTTGTCTTTCCTTAATTCCTAAAGTGAGTCTCCTACTTGTTTTTCTGATCTAAGGCTAATTAGCTTAAGCAATTTCACCAACAAAATCATTTCCAAAATTTTGGCCGGAAGACTCAACTCAATGTTCCAAGCTAGTTTCAGATAACCAAAGTGATTTTGTAACTGGTAGACTTAAAACTGAAAATGTGATGCTTTCTCTAGAGATAATTCATGGAATTTAAGAGAAGAATTCTTGAGGCAATGTTGTGCTAAAGGCTTATGATAGATTGTCATGGGCATTCCTTATTCAAGTCCTGAAGAGATTTGGATTCTCAGAAGTTTGGACTGACTATGTTTGGAGAATAATTTCCAATGTTTGGTACTTTGTTATTATTATAAATGGATCTAAGAATGGATTCTTTACATCATCACAAGGGCTCAAACAGGGAGACCCTCTTTCTCCCTCTCTTCTTTTGGCGGCTGAAGTCCTTTCTAGGTCGTTAAATAACTTGCTTACTAATAAAAAAAAAATTCTTTTTTCTATGAATCATAAGGGTCCTCTAATAAATCACCTATAATATGCATATGACATTGTCATTTTCAGTAGTGGAAATAGCAAATCAGCCAAACTCGTCATGAAACAATTGAAAGATTATGAAAAAGCTTCTGCGCAAAAGATCAACAAAGACAAAAGTTTTTTACTTACGGATTCAAATACTTGTGCGTATAGAATCAACAAATTGAGGAATTGTACTGGATTTATGGAGAAGAACTTCCCATTTACATATTTAGGTTGTACTATATATGTGGAAGAAAGAAGATATCTTACTTTGATGAAATGGTTGCCAAAGTGGTCAAGAGACTCGGTAGATGGCAAGGCAAGATGCTTACATATGAAGGCAGAGTTGTCCTAATTAAAAGTATTATGCAATCTATTCCTACTTATACCCTACATTCAATCGACCCCCCAAACACCACTCTAAGATTACTTGAAAGACACTTTGCTAGGTTCTTTCGGGGAACTACTGAGGACAAAGGCAATTATCACTGGAGTTCTTGGAAAAATCTATGTCTTCCAAAAGATGAAGGTGGTATAGATATTAGAAGCATGGAAGATATATCCACTACCTTAGCTATCAAAAGATGGTGGAGACTTAGAACTCAAGATTCTTTGTGGGCAGAATTTATGCAAGCAAAATATTGTCAAAGAGTCCATCCAGTTGCTAAGATAGGGACTTCTAACTGTTCACAAGCTTGGAGACAACTTATGACTGTAAGAGATCAAGCTGAAAATAATATGATATGAAAAATTTATAGAGGAGATCGCAGTTTTTGGTGGGATAACTGGTCAGAAAGAGGTTCTCTAGCTCGAATAGTTTCTGTCTCTACTAGAAGCTCTAAGGTTAAAGTGAAAGACTACATCAGGAATGGAATATGGAATCTTGAAAAATTAAGAAGCTTTATGTATGAACATCTAGTACAACAGATTAACAACATTGACATAGGGTAAAGATGATTATGCAATCTGGGATGCAACTCAAGATGGACTATTCACAAACAAGTCTGCTTGGCAAAGCATTAGATCTTTTAAATAGAAAAGCCTTGAGCTAAGCAAGGTATGGCATACTTCTATTCCTTTTAAAATGTCTTTCTTTGTCTGGAGATTATATAAAAGAAAATTACCTTTTGATGAGATAATAGTGAAGTTTGGGAACCAATTAGTATCTAGATGAACTTGTTGTCTGAGACCAAAATGTGAAACCATGCATTATGTATTTGTCGAGGGAGAAGTTGCTTGTCATACTTGGCGAAAATTTGGAGCTCCTTTGGGAATTAGGCATCAGACATGGCCTATAAGAAGAGTTCTAAAGGAATGGAGGGAAGTCAAACCTATGAATAGCATCCACAAAATGCTTATACAAATTGTACTAATATGCATATGTTGGGAAATTTGGAAAAGTCGGACTGCTTGTAAATATGGAGATCAAATAGAGCTACAGGTTTACTGGAGTGTTAAAGATTCTTTGAATATTGCTTTCCCAAAATGTAAATAGAAGGTACGTGGTTGCAGATGTCTGATACCATTGAAAGACTGAAATCAATGGTTCTATGGAGGCAAGTGACATGTATCAAGCCTGACGCTAATAGAGTCAAAATCAATACAGATAGTAGTTTCTTGAGTGAGAATAGTAAAGCAGGAATTGGTATCACAGTTAGAGATAGTGCAGGGGAGTTTATCATGGCGTTCTCTGTCAAAACTCAATGTTGCTCCAACAACCAAGCTGAAGCACTTGCAGCAATGTATGGTGTGAGATGGTGCACTCAGAATGGGTTCAACAGATATGACCTGGAAATGGATTCTCTAGTCATCACCAACATGATTAGAAATGGAGACACTAACAATATAAAGCTGAGGAAGATGATTAGAGACATTGCTCAAATGATTGAAATGACGGATGTTCAAATTCTTCACTGTTTAAGGGAAGCCAATCAAGTGGCTGACTACTTGGCTAAGTTAGCATCGTCAAGTGGAAATAGTACTTTCTATACCTCTTTTAACCAATTACCTAAAGAGGCGAAGGGACCATTTCAACTAGATAGAAGGAAACTTCGTAGCATTATAAGAAGATATGACAAGGCTAATTTTTTTTGTTAGTTGACTTTTATAAGCTTGTGTAATGGAAGAGTATAAATAGAGGTATCTCTTCCTTTTTAAAGATTGAACTAGTCAATCTTTTGTGTTGGCGGTAAGGTCCATGTCCCCCTCTGACTTTGTACTTTTTTTAGTATATATATATTGACATGGTAGGGGTCCATCCAAACCCCCCATAACCAAAGGCACAATGCCGGAGGTTAATGGCTTAAATAAATAAAAAATCTTTTACTTACCAAAAAAAAGGAGTAAGAAAATACATTAAAAGGTCTAAGAAAATGCATACACGTTATATTAAAAGGAGAGTAGTGAAGTTGACGAAATGTCATATTAGCAATAAAGTAATACTGAATAGTGGATCTTTAATAATGAAAAATAAGAAACAAAATAGTTAATCGATAACTATACGATTCGTTTTCTTCGGTTTCAATTTTTTCTAAACATTGTAGGTTTTGCTTAGTTTTTGTTTTTGTAGTGAGAAATTCATTAAATATATATAAATATTTAATTCGAACTCAGTAAGTAAATGAGTTATGGTTTCGGTGACAAATTTAGAACCTATAAACTTCACATCATGGCTCTGCCTCAAACTTATTGGTCCTTTTGAAGATCCATAAAATTTTATCCTCTCACCTACTTAAACAGTGCTGAGATTTCACATATGTCATTGTTTCTTTAATATTTTTAGCTATAATCAAGCTGTGCTCTCTACTCATAATCAATTCTACTACGATTGTTAACTTTGGCAGCAGCTGGAGTTTGTAATAACAGGTGTGTTGGGAGAAGAATTTTTTTCTGTAGAAACAGAATGTAGTTACTATTAGCAAAAATCTACTTGCAAATTAAAAGATCCTCTCTTTCTAGTGAACACATTGATTCTATGTGTGTGTATATATATATCATGATCTAAGAAAGAAGAATACAACATATATATAAATCTGCAAGATATGTTTGAAAAGAGAATGTATTCACTATTAGCAAAAATTACATGCAAAAAGATTCCTTTTTGTACAGATTGTTCAATACACTAAAGAACATATAAACACAAAATTCCTCAGAGGTTTCCTACGTATCCCAAAATTAAAGGGATCAAGCCCGAACGTAGTTCTTTACATTAGTATAATTCTCTACATTTGTTTCTAATAAAAAATTGATTATCAGCATCCTTCTAGTAGATTTCTTCTTTTGTTGGATCTGCAATTCAACAGCTTCATTGGTTTCAGCTTTGTACTACTGCAAAAATCATGAATTAATGGGTCACTTTCTCTTGCAATTTTTATAAACAAAAGCGGGTTGAGTTCCTTTTTCCTTGTTTGCTCACGAACAACAACATTATCATCAGATGAAAGAAATGATGCTTTAATAGCATATCAGCAGTCCATCGCGATCTCGGCTCCTTAACAAGACACTTTTTCAGAAAATCTTCAGCCTCTTTCGACAGTCTTGCATTCTGAAATTTTAACATATCAAGATAAGTCCTAAATTCAAGACAACTCTTGAAATATTAGAAGTCTATAAGGGTTACTTGGTGGCTACTCCACAAACCCTAATTCATGACTATAAATAAGGCTACATATGTCGACGATCTCAGCAATTCCATAAACTCTCGAAATATGCACAAAGAGATCAAATAAGAGATCTCCAAAATTCAATGAAACTCTGGGAATATTCATTAAGAGACTAAAGACATGTCAAATATGTCTTGCTCAAAGTCCTATGTTCGAGAAATACGCTGCTAAGTCCCTCGAATCATGGAGATAAATCAGGAGAGAAGAAACAAGGGATAAACAGAGTTGTAACCCGCAATGTTTATCAATAAAATCCTTTTTCTTTATAGTTGTTTGTGATTGCAGTTTTATTTTTCTGCACAAATTTATTGCAAACAAATTTGAATTTAAATCCATAATGAAATTTGGATTTAATCTCAATTAAATGTATTTTAGGCCATATAAATATTATGGGCTAATATAATTGAATTAATTATATAAGTCCAATATATATGGATTAAATAAATAAATCTTAATCCATTGGGCTAGTCATTTAATTGGGCTAAAGTGATGAGCCCAATTCATTAGGCCCAAGATTTCATCTTCCTAGAGGCCCAAATGGATGCCCACGTGTCAAATGATGTGGCACGCCAAGTCACGCGGAAGAGCCAATAGAACCATGCCATGTGTCAAAATGACAAAGCGCCAACTCACATTAAAAGTTCAATGAAATCGTGCGACGTGTGCAAGTGACATGTTCTGGCCAATCAAATACGGCCATGTCATAACTCTTCCCTTCCACAACTATAAATAAGGGTCTTCATAACTCAAAAAAGGGACCAGAAGTTATAACAAGAAGCAAGCGAGAGCTCGTGGATCAAACGCCGCAAATTTCTCTACAAGTTTCAAGCTTCAAGAAATCAAATTCAAGCTCAAGAACGAAGAACAATTCAAGTATTCAAGATCAAGAATGAAGTCAAATCAAATACAAGGCATTCAAGATCAAGGCTACTTGTTCGTGATACAATTCGTGGAAACAATTTGAAGAGCTTTGAAACTTAAAGACTTTGCTCGAATTTGAAGAGATTTACGTCTTAAAGACTTAGTTCAAACTTAGGGAGCTTGTGACATATAATACAGACTCATGTGCCAAGAAGTATTACAACTTACAGTTTAGGCTCGTGCGTTAAGGAGCGTTGCAATATGCATGGACTCTTCAACTTCATCTTCGGATGAATACTTGCCCCCATTCTCAGCATCCTCTGCTTCTATTTCATCATGAGGCTCAAAGCCAGGAAACCTTTGACCTCCATTTGCAGCCATACTCGATTCCATATCATGTGCACGAGTTTCTAGTTCTTCAAATATTTTGGGCTTTATGCCTTGTAAGATATAGCGAAGACCCCAATGCATGCCTTGAATGCAAATTTCGATGCCAGAAGTCTCACTAAGGTGATCTTTGCAGTGGAGGCATAAGATCCTCCAGCAGTTGATGAAGTCAATAACTGGCTCATCCTTTCTTTGATGAGTGTTTGTAAGTTCGACCATGCTTACGATGAGTCTTGTGCTATAGAAACGATTGAGAAACTCTTGCTCCAACTGCTCCCAACTATCGATAGTACTAGGTTCGAGATCTGTGTACCAATCGAATGCATTACCTTTGAGAGAACGAATAAACTGTTTGACAAGATGATCACTATAAGTCCCAGCGTTGTTGCATGTCTCGAAGAAATGCGCCACATGTTGCTTGGGATTTCCTTTTCCATCAAATTGTTGGAACTTTGGAGGTTGATATCCAATAGGCATCTTCAAGTTATCAATCCGTTATGTGTATGACTTTGAATATGCGAGGGAAGATCTAATCGGAGGATCAATTTTATCTTCAATTGTCCCCATGATGAAGCCCTTCAATTGATCAACATGAATTAGACCTTCTAAAGAAACTTGAATCTCTTTGACCACGATCGTTTGCCTCGCATCGAATTCTCCCCCTTCTTTATCTTCGAAAATCTCCACTGGTGCTTGAAATGATTTTGCTTCTGCTAAGCTCTCGATATCACTTGCTAACTTTTTTAGGCGAGTATCTCGATCCTCCATATACTTGGTCAACTTCTCAAGTGCTTTGGTCAAATTTGCAAGTTGTTCTTCCATGGTCGAATTGTTAGATCCTGTTCTTGAACTTGAAAAAGAAGGGATGAGAGGTAGAGATTGTCCCACTGGGCGTGCCAGAATTTGTAGACAATAAATTGCTCGAGAAAATAAAAATCAAGACCGAAAAATATTGCAACAATCGTAATATTTTATTTCGAATATTATGAGTGTACAATCTCTATGAATCCTCTTATTCTTATTTTCAATATAAATTCAAGGGCCTTTGAGCTTGATCTTGAATTTGAATTTGATTTATCCATTGCGAACACTTTGATTGTTGCCACGAATGTATCACGAACAAGTAGCCTTGATCTTGAACGCCATGTATTTGATTTGACTTCATTCTTGATCTTGAATACTTGAATCGTTCTTCATTCTTGAGCTTGAACTTGATTGCTTGAAGTTTGAAACTTGTAGAGAAATTTGCGGCGTTTGATCCACGAGCTCTCTCTTGCTTCTTGTTATAAATTCTGGTCCCTTTTCTGGGTTATGAAGATCCCTATTTATAGTTGTGGGAGGGAAGAGTTGTGATAAGAACAAACTCTTTTTGACCAATCAAATTGAAGTGTGACATGGCCGTACTTGATTGGCCAGAACATGTCACTTACACATGTGGCGCGATTTCATTGGCCTTTTAATGTGACTTGGCATGCTTTGTCATTTTGACACATGGCATGATTCTATTAGCTCTTCCACGTGTTTTGGCACGTCATTTGACACGTAGGCATCCATTTGGGCCTCTAGGAAGATGAAATCTTGGGCCTAATGAATTGGACCCATCACTTTAGCCCAATTAAGTGGACTAGCCCGATGGATTAAGATTTGTTTATTTAATCCATATATATTGGACTTATATAATTAATTCAATTATATTAGCCCATAATATTTATATGGCCTAAAATACATTTAATTGAGATTAAATCCAAATTTCATTATGGATTTAAATTCAATAAAATTTTAATTGTCTACACTGTTTTACCTCAAAACCTCGCAACCCTTGCCCTGAATTTTGACTAATCCGATCAGCTAAACTTCCACCAGACGCGTATTCAAGCAACATGTTGTACAATATCTTCCCATCTTCTTCAGTAACATCAGCTCCGAAACATCGAATAACTTGATCACAATCTTGAAACTCGTGTAGTAATTCTCTCTCTTTCTGTAACGACTTTGATCGCGAAAATAGGGCAGATTTTACTGCGATTGTCGACGGAATATCGACCGAGGAGTTTGTTGTCGTTGCTAACGTAACGATACCAAAATTGCCTCTTCCAATGGTTTGGCCTCTCGTCCACACTATTGGATCGGTAATCGCCGTCATTGAATCAATTTTTTTCTTGCTCTCAATAGTAATTGATAACCTGGTTTTTGTTTTGTTTTGGCAACTTTCTGTTATTGCTATACTTATATATAAGTACAAGTTACTTAATTTTCCTTTTCCCTGTCTACATAGGAGAATGATTACGTGTTTCTTGAGTTACAAGGTTTTTAGGGCCGGCAATCTAAAGTTGTAAAGTTTCAATAATTTGTTTCTTTTCTCTTTTTCCTTAATTAATTAACAAATTATTTACTACTTTTCCAAGTAATCTTACTAATTGCTGCTAATTACGTAGTATGACAAAATTCAAATAAAGAGAATAATCAAAAAATTTAAGCTTACTTACTATAGTAATTCTTTTAACAACATTTTGAAAGTTGAAATATATACTCAATGTTTTCGTCCTTTGTTTCACGTAGCAACTGGGATCAAAAAGCACCAAATTTGATGTCTTATTAAAGAAAAAAATGAAGTAGAGCACGCTATGGAAGACATTGCAACATACTTCGAAAGATCTATGTTTATTATGTACGAACAAAATATGAATCCAAAGGCAAGGTAAAAAACGGTTTAGTTAATGAAGATTGTATACGGTCAAAACCTCATGCCCCAATTTTATAGGCTCAAGAAGTTACATCGAGGGCAGAAGCCTGGAAGAGGTCGAGGTCAAGTTCGAAGGCAGAACAAAAGGCTCGAGGGCTTGGGTGCTCGATTAGCATCGAAGCAAGACACGGTCGATGCCGAATAGTGCGGTTATGAGTTTGTTTGGGAAAGGACAAAATTATCGCCACGTCCCTAAAGATCATGGCGCAAATTCCGGGATAGATTTGTACGAATCAGTACAGATCTGTACTAGGTGGTTACATAGCTGTACCAATAAGATTCTTTACCAAAAATAAAAGTGTACCTTATTTAGGGTTTCCCCTCCTATATAAAGGGGACCCCAATCATTTGTAAAGACATCTAATCATTGGAAAAGAATATACTATCTTATTTTCTCTCTCATTGCTCTTCAGAATTGTCCATCTAATCATGAGAATGCTCGAAGAAATCACAAAGAGGATCGAGTCGGGAGAAAAAAAGATCGACAACAACGATAAAAAGGTGGAAATGTACAACTCGAGGGTCGACCAAATACCGGGAGCACCTCCGGTTTTGAAAGGGTTGGATTCTAAGAAATTTGTGCAAAAACCTTTCCCCCCAAGTGCAGCCCCAAAACCTATTCTGAAGAAGTTTCGCATGACGGACATCCCCAAATACAACGGAACCACTGATCCCAACGAGCACATCACCACGTATACTTGTGGTATAAAGGGAAATAATTTGGAAGACGACGAGATCGAGTCTGTTCTATTGAAGAAATTCGGGGAAACTTTGTCTAAAGGGTCCATGATTTGGTACCATAACCTGCCCCCGAATACTATCGATTCGTCTGTCATTTTGGCAAATTCGTTTGTAAAGGCACATGCTGGTGCTATAAAGGTTGCATCCAGAAAGTCTGACGTATTCAAAATCAAACAAAGGGACAACGAGATGTTAAGAGAATTTTTATCCCGGTTTCAGTTGGAACGAATGGAGTTACCACCAGTCTCCGATGACTGGGTTGTTCAAGCCTTCACTCAGGGGCTAAATGAGCGAAGCTCGATAGCATCGAGGTAGTTGAAGCAGAATTTGATCGAGTATCCTACCGTGACTTGGGCGGATGTGCATAACAGATATCAGTCAAAGATCAGGGTCAAAGATGATCAGTTAGGAGCCCCTTCGGGCTCGGTTTATCCAAGCAGACTAGCAGCAAAAGATTCGAGAGAAGTAGACAGGGAATTGAGGCCGAACAAGGAGAGATATTAGTCGTACGCCGAAGAGCGAAGGAACAGCTCGAGGTGGAACATAACTCGGAATGATCGAAGAGTCAACCGAGGAAAGAATTCTCAAGGACTCATGAGTAAGACCGGGTTCGATAGACACTCAGGACCTGCGGAGGCACCTCAATTGTCAGAATACAATTTTAGCATCGACACATCGGGTATCGTCTCACCCATGGGGAAATTAGAGATACTAGATGGACTAAACCCATACAAACTGATCCTTCTCAGAGGAATCCCAACTTGATATGCAAGTATCACGGTACACATGGTCACAGGACCGAGGATTGCAGGCAACTGAGAGAGGAGGTAGCCCGATTGTTCAATGAAGGGCATCTTCAGAATTTCTCAACGATAGAGCCAAGAACCTTTCAGAGAGAGAGAGAGATGCCAAAAATAAGAATGAATCGGAGGAACCTCAACATGCTATTCACATGATCATTGGAGGAGTCGACGTTCCACAGGGACCCATATTCAAACGCACCAAAGTATCAATCACAAGGGAGAAGCGGACTCGGGACTACATTCCTGAGGACACCCTCACATTCAGTGAGGAAGACACCGAGGGCTTACCTCAGCCACACAACGATGCACTAGTAATTTCTATTATTTTAAATAAATTTTAAGTTAAACGTGTTCTTGTGGATCCAGGTAACTCGGCAAATATAATCAGGACGAGGATCGTGGAGCAGCTCGGGCTGCTTGACCAAATCATACCAGCATCTCGACTCTTGAATAGCTTCAACATGGAAAGTGAAACAACGAAAGTGGAAATCATCCTCCTATTAAACATGGTCGGAACCATAGAAGACACGAAGTTTTATGTCATCGAAGGTGACATGAGGTATAACGCTTTGATTGGAAGGCCGTGGATCCACAGCATGAGGGCAGTGCCATCAACCCTTCATTAAATGATTAAGTTCCCAACAAAATATGGTGTGAAAACGGTATATGGGGAGCAACACACAGCTAAGGAGATGTTTGCAGTCCATGACTTGACACAGTATCGAGGCCCTCTACATCGGAAAAGTCGAGCGTCAAGGACAAACAAGTAGCCAAATAGAAATCACAGTCTATATCCTCCGTTGAGCACGGGGAACAGGTGGTCAAGGAAAAAGAGGAAGATTTCCTTACCCCACGAGCTTTCATCACCCCTGAGGTGTCAGATGCGACGAAGTCCACTGTCGAGGAACTTGAGCAGGTGATATTGACAAGGGCCTGGAAGCAGAGGTCATTGAGGCCAAGTGTGACTCTCTTTTGGTAGTAAACCAAGCAAACGAAAGCTTCGATGTTCAAGAAGATAGAATGCAAAGGTACCTAGACAAATTTGAAGTGACGTTGCACCGCTTCAAGGAATGGACACTGGACCATGTACCCCGAGAACAGAACAGTGAGGCCGATGCACTTGCAAATTTGAGGTCGTCGGTCGGAGAAGATGATATTGTCCCGGGGACTGACGTCCAATTGTCAAAGTCGGTGGTCGAAGAAGGCCATGCGGAAATTAATTCAACAAGTTTGACGTGGGATTGGAGGAATAAGTACGTCGAATACTTGAAGCACGGGAAGCTCCCCTCGGACCCCAAGGAGTCGAGGGCCATACTAAGGAATTCGTTTGAAGGTGTTATAAATGTCAAAGGTTCTCACCGATGATCCATCAGCCCGGTGAACAAGTCCATTCAGTTCTATCCCGGTGAACATTCATGAAATGGGGGATGAACATCGTCGGCCCCGCACCAACAGCGCCAGGTAAAGCTAAATTTATTTTGTTTATGACTAACTACTTTTCAAAATGGGTAGAAGCACAGGCCTTAGAGAAAATAAAAGGAAAAGAGGTCATTGACTTCATATGGGATCACATCGTGTGTCGGTCCGGGATACCCGCCGAAATAATATGTGATAATGGTAAGCAGTTCATTGGAAGCAAAGTGACAAAATTCTTCGAAGACCATAAAATCAAAAGGATTCTATCGACGCCCTATTACCCAAGCGCAAATGGCCAAGCCGAGTCCACAAACAAAACTATCATTCAAAACCTAGCGATTTAGGAAAGTATTAACCAACCATTTGTCAAGACATAGATAAGCCTAGCAATTTAGCAACCAAAAATTTAGGAAGAAGAATTACTTTTTGTATAAAAAACTTGTGGTTTAATAGACTAAAATTTGAATTAATATATTATGAGTTTGAATTCATAATCAATAAT
>ML430828.1:2078-49834 GCA_005239525.1 Nicotiana knightiana
GTATATATATATATATATATATATATACCTCTTTTCCAAATATGCCACGTAATTGAAAATGTAAGTACAACACTACAATAAGATTGATAGGCATCATTAATAATAACATCAATCCATTGCAAAGTAATGCACAGTACAAATGCAGGAGCCATTAAAATGACATTTGTTATAAAATAATAAAATAAGAAGAAGAGTATTGCAGAGAAAAGTATAGAGGGAGAATTCTTATTGATTTGGGATGATTTATAATGAAAAAAACACTTTATTTATAGGAAAAAAGTGGCTTAGCCACCAAGTAACAAACCCTAGAATCTCTCTAGAATATAGACATTCACCTTAAAACAATTCTATTTATAACACTCCCCTTTGAATGTCTATTCAACAGATAATGTGCCTCGTTAAAACCTTAACTAAAATAAAATCCAGTGGAAAAAAATTCTAGTAAAGAAAAAAAGTACACATGTTTAATAATACGCCTTTTGGTTGTCTCGTTAAAAACTTTGCAAGAAAAACCCAATGGGACAAAACCTTGTAAGACAAAGAGTACAACACGTATTAACTCTCCCTGATGAGAGCATCAATTTACATCTTTGAGCATTCGCATCTCAATCTTGTGCACTAGCTTCTTGAATGTTGACGTCACCAGAGATTTGATGAATAAATCATCTGTATTAACTTCAATGAATATGTTGCACCTTGAAAATCCTCGCTTTCACATTATCATGCTTATAAAGAATTGATAATTCACATCATCTCTCCCTCTCATGTTTGAAAAACTAACTTGCTTCCTCAACTTTGGAAACCCATCTTTGTGCGTTAATGTGTTAATCAAAATATACACCGCACATTAATAATAATAATATGGAATTATTTGGTTCTTGACCCTGAACCAGTTGTGAAGGAAGAATGTAATATTGTCACGACCCAAATTTCCCTCCGTTGGGTATCGTGATGGTTCCTAGTCTTAAGGACTAGGTAAGCCTAATATTCATGGAATAACAACAATAATAATAAAATCTAATATCTTTCTAAAATAAATAATTCTTTATACATGACATATTCCCAAAACCCGATAGTACAAGTCATAAGCTTTATAGAGTTTACTACAACTTCTAATTATAATTGTTTGGAAGTAAGCAAAAAACAGTGTAAATGCAAAATAGGAAGGTGACTCCGAAGCCTGCGAGCGCAGCGACAAGTTTACCTTGAGTCTCCTCAACAAGAGTCCGCACAGCTACTAACGATCAATACCTGGATCTGCACAAAAATATGCAGAAGAGTAGTATGAGCACACCACAGCGATGGCCAGTAAATATCAAGACTAACCTCGATAAAATAGTGACGAGGATTAGTCAAGACACTTACTGATCTAATAAACTGGTCAAGTATCAATATAGGAATAAAGGGAAAAACGATGCACACACAAAGGCTACGCAATATAGCTAACAACACAGTAAATTCGATAAAGAAGGAAAACAATAAGTATCAGCGGAAACTATGAAGCAACACAAAGATTGAATAGAACACAAACAAATCTGGAATGTAAATATACAACACGGACAGGTAATGTCTCAACAACTTCAACCCCTTCTATATCAAATTCGTAGTCATTTCCACGAGGTTCCGAACCTCGGACAACCACCACTTACGGGTCCCAATATTCGAACCCTAACACTTGGCATCTTGCGCCCTCATTCGAGTACTAACTGCACGGACGACTCACATGCCCATTGGGTCATTTCCACCCATACGTTAAGTACAACAAGAGTATCTATACTTGACAGCAACGAGGAGCCCTAAATCCGTTAATAGTACTTAATTGCGTGTATGCTTGTGCAGGTGTCCTAACATGATTCAACAACCAATAAGCATAAGGGAAGAAAAGGGCAGCACGTACATTGTCATCTCACAAATTTCCACACGAATAAACTCACATAGTAAGTGTTCCAGTACACAATATCAATCAACAAGAAATACCCCCAGGCCAACGCAAGTATCACAAACAATCCCTGACATAGCCCACCTTGTCTCGCCACGTCTGCAATAGTAAATTATATGCCCGCCTTGTTTCGCCACACGTGCATAAACATGTTCCCACCTTGTCTCACCACATGCGCAACCCACATATACATATCACGCCTTGTCACGCCGCATGTGAAATATCAATAGAAAACATGACATGGCAGAAACCTCGTGCAAACCCTCATATCAACAACCGCACGGCAGAAACCTCGTGTATCACAATAACCACAACAGCACGGCAGAAACCTCGTGCGTCACCACAACAAGTACAACCACAACAATTGACAATAATACAAGATACGGTAGATACATCAATTCAAGAACCTTTGATCACAAGAAAAGGAAGGCTAGTTCACGAAGGATAAGCACAATAAAGAATACTAGGCATAATAAGGACAGCTCAACAAGGAAGAAAAAAAATAACGTATAAGAGTCGCACCCAAATGCACGGTTCAACAACAAGAAAACTCACACGAATCTGATATTCAACATTTTCACTTAAGGGCAAGCAGCAGGAGAATAATCATAACTTCAGTTAAGACCAAAAACAATTATAGAATGAGATGAAGATAATTACAATTTGAGATAAGCAGTTAAGAGGACCTAGCATGACAGTAAAAAGGAGTAAATTCTTCAGATAAGTCAATTAGGAGTCAGATAGGCAAGAGGAGTAAATCCAAAAGTAAGAAATTCTACTTTAGGCAAGTAAAGATGAAACTAGAAATTTGGAAATTCAATCATGCCAAGAACAATTCATACTCAGCGAACATAAGGACCTAAGATTCCAAAAGGGCAATTTTTCCACAAATAAGTCCGAGCACGCACTCGTCACCTCGCGTACACGGACTACAACCAACATAGAAGACTCAAATCCTAAGGGGAAATTCCCCCACACAAGATTAGGCAAGATACTTACCTCAACCGCACAAATCAAACTTGAAATCACGTTCTTGCCACGAGTATCCCACTCCAAATGGCCCAAATCTAATCAAATCAGTAGCATCATGTAAATAATACTACAAGCAACTAGTTTAACTAATAGATTTGAAGCTAAGACGCGAAATTAGGAAAATTTCCCAAAAGTCCCTCGGACCCACGTCTCGGAATCGAGTGAAAGTTACAAAGTTAGAACACACATGCACTCACGAACTCACTCAAACAAGATATCATCAAAAACCGACGTCAAAATCTCATTAAATTCTCATATTTCTATTTGGGGAACCTCCCTCCCATTTTCATGATTTTTCACCCAAATTCATTGATTAGATTGAAGAAATTGCTATGGATTAATGATATACCAGTGAAATAAGGTTAGGAATCGTTACCTATGAATCTTCTCCTCAAAACCCACTCAAAATCGCCAAATCCCAAGCTCCAAATCGTTTTAGGAAATATGAATTTCAAACCCTCGAATTTCGTATAAACAGCCCAGCAATTTCTCACCTGTGAATCATTGGACCGCACCTGCGAAAAATACATCGCAGGTGCGAAAACTCACTAAATGGACTGGGGCCGCACCTGTAATCACTGGGTCGCATATGCGGCTCCACACCTGCGGAACCCTGTCCGCACCTGCGAGCTTGGCTGCCCCTGACCAAAACCGCACCTGCGACGCCCTCCACCCCATTTGCGTGTCCACAGCTGCGGCTCCCCATCCGCAGGTGCGAAACACCAGAACCAGCAATGCTTCAGCTGGTTTTCTAAGTCCAAAATCATCCCGTTGAGCATCCGAAACATCCCGAGGCCCCCGGGACCTCAACCAAACTTACCAACCAGTCCTAATACCTTATCCAAACTTAGTCGAGCCTTCAAAACACATCACATAATATCAAAATCACCAATTATGCATGGATTCAAGCCTAAGAACTTATGAAATTTCCAAAATCCACAACTGATGCCGAAACACGTCAAAACTAGTCCGAAGGACTTCAAATTTTACACACAAGTCATAAATGACATTACGGACTTACAGCCACTCTCGAAATTCCATTCCGAGCGCAATACCAAAATTTCACCTATCGGCCAAAATCGCCAAAATTCTGAATTTCGACAATTCAAGCCTAAATCTACCACGGACCTCGAAAACACATTCTGGACGCGCTCCTCAGCCCAAAATCACCATACGAAGTTGTTGTCATCATCCATAACTCGTTCTGAAGCTGTTTACATAAAAGTCAAATTCCGGTCAAAACTTCATTGTTTAAGCTTCCAAAACAATAGTCATTCTTCCAATTCGACTCTGAATCATCCGGTAACTGAATCCAACCATGCACGCAGGTCGATGTACACAATGCGAAGATGTTCAAGACCTTATGTTACCGAACGGGGCTTAAATTCTCAAAACGACTGGTCGGGTCGTTACAAATATACTTTCTTGTATAACATATATCAAACTGATATAGATAATTTTGTTCTGATAAGCAATAGTTTAGCTATTAAGTGGATGAAGTCAATAAATTATTTTGCTAAACCAGTTGTGATGTAACCAACTTATCAAGATGAACTGTCTTGAATAGAAAATCTGAAAATTATGCTCTAAATTAAATTATTGAGCAAGTTACCTCGCAAACACCAGGTTGCGGGTTAATAATAATCGCACATATAACCATCTCATAGATGCATCTTATGCGGTATACATGATAGGTGAATGGGCTCATATTCACCTTTGATAAATTCCAGAATTCAAGGGATTCAATCCTAATTTTAGTTGGTATAACAATCGCGAAAACAAGCAAAATACGGGAATTCGTAAAGAACTTTCTTGTTATTTAATATTTATCCATGTGAATTCTCTTTTATTTTTACAAATCATACTTAAATTAACATGGCTAAAATCAATTATGCCAACTGGATAAATTATCAATATGATAAACTTCAGGTTTATACCATGACGTGTGCAATTATCAATAAACTCCAAGTTTATTGTGGTATTTATTTTATTTATGTAGTACAAACTGGAGAATAAAGCGGGTAACTTTTCACATACATATTACCCCGCTACAAGTTGTAGTAATAGAAGATATTAAATCTTTCATTTATTTATAGTCTCAATATAACCAATCGCTTTCGTGAATACTTTAGAAACTCAATAAGTTTCTTTGAGACTTACTATATCACAATACATTATTGATAATCAATTTTATTTCTCCAAAGTAGTATAATTGGCTCTTCTAGAGGTTTTAATTAATTTTGTACTACCGCATATTCATCAAAATCCATATAGTGAATATCTCTTCAAGGAGAAAATTATACAATTATGGTCATGGTCAATATCATCATAGGCAAGATATATTACTTCTATTACTTTTGCCCTGTAATAATCACAATGCCATAATATTTTGGCATAATCACAATAGGTACGTGATCAATGATCATTCATGCCGTAATAATGAAATTATTTTCTTATTTCATCTCAAACCTCCTTTTAGAGGTGAGTGTGGTATATTCACTACCACTAGCACGTTCATATTCTTCCAAGAATGAATATGTATTCATATATCAGATGTTGTCACACTCACATCATGAATGGACCATAATCATCTATATGTGCTTTACAAAGTCTCATGTCAAATCGATGACAAATATTACTTTCAAAAAGTGAGATTATTTTGAGAATTCTTATTATTCTCATTATCACAATGTTGACGATTATAATTTTGTATATTGCCACATCCACATGCATTGATACCTTCACGGTATAATTTTGTCTTCTTTCAAACTTATCACATATTGCTATCACATTCTCTTAAGGGGAATGAGAATAAAGCAAATGGGACGGGTTTTCACTTCTTTGCCCACAATCATACATGAATTTGATCATGCCAAGACATAGAAATTTTACCACTTCGGGCGGTTATAATTTCTTGCAAACTCTATAAGAGTTATAATCAAAGTTTATTGTCTTTGCTTGCATTTGAAATCAAATTATAGAATTTCAAGAATTTAAAACAGAAAAATAAAGTAAAATAATTACCTTAAATCCAAAATTTAATCATGAAGGAAGTTCATGGAACAATTGACAATCATTATGCTCAATCCCAAAGCTTATACTCAATTGGTTAGAGAAAAATATAGAGGAAGAATTCTTATTAATTTGGGATGATTTACAATGAAATAAAACACCTCTATTTATAGGAAAAAAAAGTGGTTTAGCTACCAAGTAACGACCCCTAGAATCTTTCTAGAATATAGACATTCACCTTAAATACAATTCTATTTATAACATTCAAATTGAGGCAGAAATGTAGTGTTCAAACCATAGACCAGTTCCAAACATCTTTTTCTCACCACAAACTAGCTCCAAACATCCATAACAATAACATAGAAAATACTTTACACTTGATGCGCAGTAAATTAAGGATAATGTACAAGCACTGGAATAGCAAAACAACTAATTACATCACTATTGAGTTTACAGTTTCCTTCATTTCCAATGTCATGTACAGCTATATTATCTCAGGCATTGATGAAATGGAATTTGCAGAAATGTCTTGTCCGGCAAGCGCAATCTTCAACTTTCAACGGTCAAATTGCAGCTGCAGCTGCTTCCATGACTAATATAGGAGCCCGTGATTTGTTCACATGGCTACTTCTGTAACCATATGAAACGGTCTTTCAAGCATTTTGCAGGTTCCATGATACCGCTGAGCCATCCAAATCCGAAAGATAATTGATTCGCTTGCAAGCTAATGAGGCGTTGTCTGTAAGGTATCAATATGTTCCTGAGGCCTGCATTTAGGACGAACAACATTACCAAATCAGTCATCGATAGACGAGTATAACTTATTATAGAATAAATCTGGGGAGCCTGGTGCATGAAGCATCTGCATTCACGCAAGGTCCGGAGAAAGACCGCACCCTAAGGGATGTTTTCTCAGCAGCCTACTTTGATGCAAATATCGTGGCTGATTCCACGGCTCGAACCCAGGACCTATAGGTCACATGGAGACAACTTTACCATTGCTCCAAGGCTCCCCTTCAAAAATATAGAATAAATCTACGATAGCAAATTCTTTGCACCTGAAATGCACATAGTCTTGTAAAGCATAGCGGTATGAGGATCCCCTCGCGTACTCATGTGAGGCTTCTCCAAACATTCGAGGAATGCGAGGTCTGCCTTGAGAAGCTCAGCTTGGTCATGAGTATCATAGCCCATGTCATGACAATAGCAGCAAAAATCCAACCAATCGATCGGTCTTCTGTCCCAAACTAAAGACCCTCCGTCTTTCCCGCTTGACCAGTTTGGTCCACAGTAATGACCATATCGAGGGAAAAACTGTGAAAGGAAAGCTCTTGGGCCTGTATGCCAAGGAACTTTCGAGACATATGGTCTAAAGCGTATGCTTGACGTCCGAGCTAGAGAGTCTACACTTTCACGAGATTGCCTGCGCCTTTTCAGCTTCTTGTTGACAGTTGTTGGCATCTGAATATTACCCTCAGATCCTTTGGCCCAAGGAACAAATGAAAACAGGGTCCATTTCCAAAACATAGCATCAAACTCAGCCTTTTGTTTAGGTGCTTCCATTAGGGTACTAGTAGATACAACAGTTGAAGCCATATCCTTTGCAGATTGGGGTTTGAACGACAGGAAATTACTTAGAAATGAAAAATCCATTGCTAGATAGTGGAAGACGCTACCAATACACTACTTCAGCCACCAGAACTTGTACGATCGGAGTTCCTATATTCAAACGTAGTTGCATCAGATGCAGCAACAATTTCCAGATGCAATTTTCAAAAACAATGGACCTGGTTGCTAAGTACTAGATATAATAACAAAGTACAAGAAAAGGGACCTCATTGTTCTTTCAACCAATTCATAGAAAAGGGGAGGTTGTTCCCGTTCATATGGAAAAGAGACCTCGTTTTCTTCTTTCTTCCTTCTCTTTGGTTGGAGAGAGAAGAAAGTTACTATTGTAGTAATACTTCATTTATCCCCTTCTTGCAGACTAGTATAAGGAAGATCTTTCACCGTTGCATTGACTAAGGAAATTCGTAAAATCAAAAGCATTAGGTAACTACTAATACAGTCCATCTCATTATAAGCAATTTATCGAAATAATACGTGCATTCAAATCACACTATTATAGCGATTGCACACAGCACATATACAGTGTAATCCTCACTTAATGGATCATGCTCGAGTCAGAGGATTTGGAGAGAAAACATCGAAAGTTCCATACTTGTTTATATCAAGTTGACCAAATAATAACATTATGGATTCAGCAATCCAAGTGAAGCATTTCTTCATTAATACACAAGCAGTTAATCTTTACACAATATTTCATTAATGATATTTTAGATGAGTGATGTGTAGAATAGCAAACCTAAGGCATTTACCAACACAACAACTAACTTCCAATAGCTATGCAGTCATAATAAAAGATTAGCCGCTGAGAGCATTGAGCTTTTCAATAAAAGAGTTTGTTTAGAAATCATGCCTTCCTTTTTCTGTTCTTTTTTGGCTATTTATTTTTAAGGGTAAAACTGCAAAGAAATTGTACTAAAGATGCAATAAGGGGATGCCGACACTGTACATGGACCGTAAAAAGGAAGCACAGTGTAGTTGCTCAACAGCTTCAAGCTCCTTCAGACAACCAGCAAAACTAAGTTAACGTTTGGACATAGATTTGATTGAAACTTGAATCAACGAGTTTTTGAAGAGAGATGAAAAATGATTTTTCAAAGTTGAAATTGTGTTTGGACATGCATTTTTACAAAGAATTTGAAGTTTTGCGAGTAGAAAATTTCAAAAACTACTCTAGAGTTGTTTTAGGAGCTGTTTTAGGGATTTGAAGTTTTTTTTTTCAAAATCTGCCAAAAAATAGTTAAAATCTATAAATAAACAGATAATTAAAAACAAAATTTGAGAAAAAACTTCCAAATTTTATGGCCAAACGCGAACTAGGTTTTCATTCTTGACCCACCAAAATAATTTAGTCAAATAAAGGGTGAGGAAATTGGTGTAGGTGCATACAAGCTTCTGTATAACTGAAGGAAACAGGGATAGAGTCTATAGAACAGATTCTGTTCAAGTAAAGTCATTAGGTTAATACAAGATTCTAAAAACATTCTTATGTTCCTTTCCTTCCGATTTCACCAATATAAGCAACAAGGATCATGCATCACATACCTATCCCCAAATTCCAGCGTAATAGTTTCTCCACTTCATGCTTTCCATTATTTTCATGTTCCTTCCCAATTATACACTTCTAAAAGCCATTCCTTCTCAAACAAAATTATTTTATATTCTTTAGATTTTTCACCATCGACAATTATTCCGAAACTAAAATGCATTCTAAATATAGCTTCTTGGCTCTGGCAGATACAATGGTACTTTAGGAGAAGAGAGTGCACATAATTGGGAGGTCGAAAGTGAGTACAGGTACTACGTAATGCGTTGGCCGCCAGTAACCAGTCAAAGGGTAAAAAGGAGCCAAGGGGAGGGGGCTCAGCATAAGTTGTGTAACCACCTCACCTTATTAAAAAAAAAAAGTTGTGTAGCCACCTCGGGAAGTGGATACAGATTCCCGGAAGATCGAGGTTTTGCTTAATTTGTCTTTTCTAGGTAAGGTATAGAGAAATGCTACACTTTATGAAAGTGCATTCTATATACTAGAGCATGGATCGCGGATCTTGCACATTTTGAATCACATCTTCCAGCAGAAAGGGATATATATCTTGCTACAAGCGGATGATGAATACTAACCCACTGGATCATGCCATCTTATATTTAATGTTGATTCATCCCTATAGTATGACTGACAAGGTGTGTAGCAACGAATGAAGGAGTAAATCCATCAAGTTAATGCTTGAACGTAGCCACAAATTAATGTTTCCATCAGACTTTTGGTGGACAATAGACGTCTACATGATTTTTTTTATATTAGGCACTTACACGATCAAAAAACTACTGGTTGAAGATTTTCCAAAAGAAATGCATAAATTTTGTTAAAGGTATACCTCATTCGATAACATGGAGAAGCTCCAAACGTGCATCTTTTCAGATCTTACTAAGATTGTATCAACTGCTATTCAGACGGACAAAATCCGTCAAGGAATTCCAGGTCTTGCATGGGCTTCTCTTCAACATTTATCACTATTTACATTTAACGAAAAGGCAGAGAATGTTTGATGAAAAGACTCAACTACTCGCTTTTGCATTGTGAAATTGATGCTTCAAAGTACGGAATTGCGTCCCTTCATCTGGATGCAAGATGAATGCGCTTGATTATACCTAACTTGGTCCAATCCTTACTATCACCATTCCACAGAAACGTTTTCAGTGACTTTGAGAACTACTCATTTTATTGCACAAAAAATGAGGTCTTATCAATTGGGAGACTTTAAACTTCTAATGAACTTACTTTTGGTTAGACCCCACTGCATTGGTTCAACGGCAAGGTAGTAGATGTTATAGGCATAGCCATCTTGAGGTCGAATGAACCAAGTCTGATATTTAAGTGAAGAATGGTAGAGGGACGAACCTATTAGCCACCAAGTTACAAGGCTGGAAACACACTTCTTGGCTATCCAAGGGAAAAAGGGAAACTTGCTTTTCATTATGTAAAGAGTTCAGCGAATGAACTAGTCTTAAATCCCAATATGAATCCTCAATAACATTACACACAACTGCCTTGATAGGCACGTCCAGAGTTCACCATTCAAGGAATTCATCATAGTTATACTATTTTTAAGCTGGATGCCGACCTACTGCAACCCTCCTCTTTTATCCATGCTTGAAACTGGCTATACTTTGAGAAATTCAAGTAGATGGATGTTGGTTGTGTAGAAAAATGATATGACAAAAACCTTAACCCTTCCCCTAACATAAATGTCTAAGTATCTTTCATATTCCATATGTTACATGGATTTCAATTAGTAGTACTATATAATGTATGATTCATGTGAGAATTATTAAAAAAAATATGATTCAAGTCAGTTAAAGATCTCGGAGCAGACAACTAGCAAATTCATATAATAGACAAGATATGCATAGCTATCAAGTTAGGGGTGATCCTGCACAGTTGCAGATGTGGTAGTAAATTCGAAATACCCACCTAACAAAAGGGTGGTTCCTCCTCTCTTAACCAGAAGTCTCGAATTCGAATATAGGAATGAATTCATCCCCCATTAGACAGGGAGCATGTTACCCCTATATTAGTTGGTTTTCGGATACTAGATGCTATACGGAAAAAAAATGCCAAGTACTAATGAAAATATCTCATTCACTAGGACAGTGAAAGAGGAACAGAACACACTACATCGAGTCATAGACCAAATATAGATACTCTTGAAGGGTTTCTCTGTCTTATTTTCTCCAGATTTTGATATTTCAGTAAAATGAATAAATCATCAAATATTTAGTTTCCTTTTAATTTCCCTTCCACACACACACCCCCACAAGAAGCCCCCGGAAAAACCAAATGAGAGGCACAAACTTAGCTTAAAGATTTTTCATTACAGAACAAGTACAATTATTTTTAGGATTTAAATTATATGCACCGACCATGTAAAGATTTTTTTTACAATATCACTGAATGTTAACCTATGATAGCAAGCTAGTTACCATCTTTACTAGATTACCAAATTATACTTATCAAGAAATTACCTGATATCACCTCATAAGTGACTTGATTGTGTAAACTTTTCATACACTATCATTGCATAGAACTTAAGCTCTTATAAATATGGGTCTCTATATTGCACCCAAGGGCTGGCCTAGTAGTCAATGAAGTGGGCGAGAACCACGAGGTTTCAGGTTCAAATCCCAGCGGAGGCAAAAAACAGTAGGTGATTTCTTCTCATCTATTCAAGCCTTGGTGGATAGAGTCAGTGTTATCAAAGGCGAAAAGCGCAAAAAAACTCTAAGGTCCGTTGAGGCTTTAAGCGCAAAGCGCAAATAAAGCGTGAGCTTTAATGAAAAAAGGGGAGAAAAAGTAAAAATATGCATAATAGTCCAAGACTAATCATTATAAGCATGAATAACAAATATATGGACAAAGAAATTGAAAAAAAAATTATGATAAAGTGAAATATCAATTGTTTAAGGTCGCCTTCTTCAGAATTACACTCATTG
This sequence comes from Nicotiana knightiana, assembly GCA_005239525.1. NCBI lineage: Eukaryota > Viridiplantae > Streptophyta > Magnoliopsida > Solanales > Solanaceae > Nicotiana > Nicotiana knightiana. The sequence goes on from ML430828.1 coordinate 14,179, forward strand.
GCAAGGAAAGGTATGTGTTAGAGCTTTGATGCGACACTAAAGCGCCCACAAAGCGAGGTGAAGCGCTCAACGTGTTTTGAGCCTCCCTTCAGGGCTTAAGTGTGCCTTTAACAACACTGGATAGAGCTACCCGATACCTATTGCTGGTGGGAGGTGGCAGGTATCCCATGGAATTAGTCGAGTTGCGTGGCTGGACACCATGGTTATCAAAAAAAATATGGGTCTCTATATTCTTCTATTTCCAGCAAGAACAACAACAAAATCAGTGTAATCTCACAAAGTGGGGTTTGGGAAGAGTGGAGTGTACACAGACCTTACACCTTCATTACGAAGGTAAAGAGTTTGTTTATGAAAGATCCCGGCTCATATTTCCATTACCCAAAATTAACCATAAAAACAAGTTTTTTTTTCCATTTCTCTTCTTTTCTTCTTCTCTCCCACTACCCACAGCCTCACCATAAATCAAGAACCACTAAAACCAACATGCCAAAAGAGAATACAAATACAATAACAGAATCACAATAGAAACATATAAGTTGAATATTACAGAAAGACAGACTATGCACTGAAAGTGAACATGTCAAAACATAAAGCTAAAACCTTATTACAGTTTAATACCCAAAAAAAGAATGTTAAACTAGAAAAAAACCAAGAATCAGTATAGTTGAGAGGACAAAGTACCTGAGAATCTTCATCGATTAGCAGTTCAGCACAAAATTGGGTTCATCTGATGTGTGTGTATTTTTTTTGGGGGGGAGGGGGGGGGGGGTTNATTATTGTTGGTCTGCTGCTAATTATTTGTTTGGCTGTGGGAAAATGTGACGCTGAGATGAGATTTCGAAGGTTCTAGCTGCTTAACACGTGTGGTGGGTCCCACTAGATTTTTATTTTTATTTTTATTTAGTAGCTATCTTGTATTGTATTGAATAGTGATTGATGTAATTAATTTGAATTCACTGCAGAAATGCACCAAATAACCTTTTTTAGGATCTTCATTTAAATAATAACTGGAATTTATAAAAAATTTAAGGTTTAAAGTATTAAATAATATTTGAAAAATAAATATGTTTTAAATAAGAGTGTTTAACAGCTTGTTTGGATGGTCGTTACCTATTGTATTGTATCGTATTGTTACTTTAAATACGATATTGGTTTTGGTTGTTACTTAAATTTTATTGTATCGTATCATTAAATCCGTTGCTACGTAATGACGAAATGTGCCACTTTATGTAACGACCGATTTGGTGTAGTTGCGTCGTTATCTTATCTTTTCTCTCATCTCGCCCTTCACTATTATTAAATAATTTCATTTTATCATTTACCCTACCTTTTTATATGATAAATTTATCATATTATAATTTTTTCTTATAATATTACAAATTTATTCTTCATATTGCTGGTGCATAATATCATGAAACAACGGCAAATGATACAATCTATCTAGATATTATATTCATCAAACAATAAAGTATAATACAATACAATATATTATGAAAGGATGTGTAACAACCATCCAAACAAGCTGTAAGACTGCAACCTAATGTCATTTTTATTTGCAATGTTGAAAAGATTTTCACTTCAAAAGCAGAAATTGTATCATGTCTCAAATACATACTTTAACACTTTTATTTGTTTTAAAAGGTTAAATAGTTTTTTCTTTGACTATTTTTATTCATTTTGAAAAAATGTATGAAAATTTAAGATTTGTTTATGATTTTGAATACAAAATATTTATCTTAAAAAAGAATTATAAGTTGATGTTCAGAAGTCATATTTAAATTTGGATTGGCTATGGTGCATAGAACTTTTCAGGAAAAATATTATTCATTCTAAACTTTAAAAAATACATGTTGAAGCTAATTGTGAGTTGTTTTAGTTTAAGACTAGTCATAGGAAATTGACTCAACCATCTCCAAAGTAAATAGGTTAATTTATAAAGAGAACCAAGTTGCTCATAATACTAGTTATTTTACATGGTCTGATTGTTATTTTATTTAACTGATCGAACAGTCTGATACTCTTTGTTATGTTTTGCTTCAGTCTTTTTTTTTTAAAACAGCACGGGTTAGCCAATTTTTGGACTGGTCATTCAAAAATAGTCAGTGTTTGTCTAGTCATTGAAAAATAGCCATTATTTTGCTGCAAGAGGGACCGGTCCAACATAATATACTGGAGTTTGGTGCACTTGTGTATGAACTTTCAGCATATTATGCTGGAACTCCAACACGCGAAAAGTATCAGCATAATATACTGGAGATTCGAGCACCTGTGTATTAACTTCCAGCATAATATACTGGAATTCCAGTATATTGCTGGAGTATTTTTCGGATTTTGAACAGTGTTTTCGTTCAGATTTATCTTTACATGAAAAGTGGCTAAATCGATTACTTTTGAAACTGTTGCTATTTTTGAATAGACCGCTTGTAAATCTGGCTATTTTTAAATTTCTTCCGTTTTTTTTAAATCAAAATATAGATAAAAAAAAATATGAGTATTCATAATATTCGTCATTCGACCAGTTTGTTACGTATCAAAGGACGATCGAATTTATCTATGTTTTATCTAATTTAATATTTTACCTGCCCATATTTGATCCGCTTGTTTGCTAGCATATATGCTGGAAGTTCATACATAGGTGCACCGAACTCCAATATATTATGCTGGACCGATCTCTGTTGCAATAAAATAGTGGCTTTTTTTATTGACTTGGCAAATACTGACTATTTTTAAATGATCAGTCCGAAAATTAGCTAGCCCGTGCTATTTTTATATTCCGAAGGACTTTTACAAATGGGATGAATATTACATGCACTTGGCATATATTTTTAGACAAATACAAAATTATATACACTTGAAATACAACCTTGGACAAATGTCAAATAACTACATGCATTTAAAAAAACTGAGGCAGTCATTTTTACCTATAAATATCCTAGTGATAAGCAACCATTGTCATCTAATTTTAATAGAGAAATAACCATATTCTTAATTATTAATCACTACTATCACTGGCCTCTCATTCTTCTTCTTCTGCCATCATTTCTTATTATAAAATTATATTTTTGTTCATCCTCTACCTGTTTTTATTAGGGTTATTAGTTTATTATTTAAATTTTATTGTCTGTGCTTCATCTAATAAGAGGAAGAGTTGTTTAATGTTGAGGGGTTTCATTCCACAAAATAGCTTTTTAGTATCATATTTAGTACGATTCAAGTTATATGTGTATTTACTTATAAATAATATTGCAACAATGCTTTATTTTTTTATCGTTATTCTAGCGGCATTCACGAGAGAAAAATAAAGGGAAACCTATTCGCTTGAGTTTGAAATTTTCATTTTTCTAAGTTAGATTTTATTGGAATACATTGGGTGCACTTTGAGAGTTAATTTCATGTGTTAGCATTATTTGGTTGCTTGGAAAGTAATTAAAGAAGATAAGCTAAAACTCCATTGAAAGTCATTAAAGCCCTTTTAAGCTTGAGTTGGGATTTTGAAATTTGAATTTTTTTTCGAGTGAGTATTATTGAAATAGATTGATTATATTTTAGGGAGTTTATTGAAATTTGAGCCCAATTCAAAGTAGACGATGAACATGAAAGAAGATGAGCCGTGCATCCCCATGTGAATCCTACATGTATCCACTATGTATATGTGTATATCTATATATACATGCGCATGGTATGAATAGTTATACACTAAGGGACGCATGAATGATGAGTTGTTATGACGCTTTATTTTTTACTATTATTTAGGGTTTCTTCTTCTTATTTTTCTTAATTACAAAATGGGTTCATTAGATTTATTGTTATTTTGACAAATTGATGATTGAGGTTTGTTCCTGGTGATTTTTGGAGGTTATGTGATCACGCCAACTCTAGTCCTAAAAAAGATAAGTGGTCGTTGTAAATATAATCTGGTCTAAGGGTCCGGAGTCGAATCTCACAGAGAACTAAGGTTTCGTCATAATTGTTCAATATCGCTAAGAAGACAATCTTAAATAAATTTCTAAATTATAAAGATTAAGATTCTTATATCTAACTAATTAACTAAGAAACTAAAGCAGTAAATTAACAATTAAAGATACTAAGGGTAGGAGATTAAATTTAGGAGGTCTAGAGTTATGATTTCCCCAAATGTTGGAATCCTTCCCGCTATGTTCCCTACAATTTCGCATATGTATTCTCTACTGATCATGAGCACTTTAGGTGCCGTAGTTCTCTCTCGAGCAACTACAATAATTTACTAGACATATTCTCTCGAACTACGCTAGTTGGCTTTATCTAAACGCTCATTATGACCACGTCAAGGCTTTGTTATTTCTAAACCTACCTTTAAACTTGTTGTATTGATTTCTCAGATACGTTAGGAGTGACGTTGTTCAACAACCACCTAAATATGTATCCTTTCTCAAGAAACACATAATAAATTGGCACAGTCAATCGATGGTCATTCAATCAACTGAAATAAGACGTAGTTGAACAAATAGACAAATTCAAAGGTTAAATTATATTAAAACATAACAAGAATTCATCCTCCAAGAGGTTCCATCAAAACCCTAGATGACAAATTAGTTATTCATAATAGTATGCATAAATACAATACTAGAATTCATAACCAATAATGAAAATAGGAAGAAGGAAGTGAAAAACTCGTCGAAGAATTCTCCGCCTTGCTCCTAGTGTGTTCTTGCCTCCTTCGGTCCAAGGTGTGTCAAAGGTCCTCAAAATACCGTTTTCCATGTATATATACCAATTAGGGTCGGGACCAAACAATCATAATTTCTCCTACACAAAAAATAACACTTTTCCCGGATAGGGCGTGCGTGGTCGCGCATCAACCGTGCACGTTGGCCAGTTTCTGCCTCACATGCGCGGCCGCGCACTTTTCACCCTGTTCTCTTTGGAATTTGGATAAACGTAAAACATGAAAGTTCTTTATATTTGAATTATATTTCCAACTATATATTGTGGATGCCAAATGAAGTTCGGAGTAAAAAGGTATGTATATTTTACTAGAAAGTGCGCAATATGCCTACTCGATTCTTCGTTCGTTCTTAACTATCATCCGTTGATCCCCGAACACGATCCCGGATTAATTCCTTGCGCTTTTACTCAGATTTAAAAGCTCCAAATCACTTGAATTTATTCTAAAATATCTACATAGCTCGGAATCACTCCTACAAGGCATAAAACATACAATTAGTGCAAAACGCTAGCGATTAAAGCTCAAACTCAATTAAAGTGCAGTAAATTAGAATGTAATAAGAGACTAAAATACGTAATTATAGCATATCACCAATACCCCACACTTAAACAATTGTTCGTCCTCAAGTAATCAAACTACACTTTATAGTAGACACGACCTTTTTAAACGATTCTCCTAACTCATCACACCAAGAATACTTAAAATAGACTAAGCACAAAAGTGTAACATCTTCACCTCAAGATTTGAATTACAAGTACCACGCATTATTCACAACTCACCCACTTACTCTAACATAGAAGTTTCCCTCTGTTGGGTATCGTGATGGCACCTAGTCTTAGGGACTAGGTAAGCCTAGCATTTACTGAATAACAACAATAATAAAGGAAATCTAACAATCTCGATATAGAAATCTTGACAGAATTTACATTTTTTCCAAAACCGGTAATACAAGTCATAAGCTCTACGAAATTTTTCTACAACTCCTAAATACAACTGTTTAGAAATAAGTAAGTACAGTTGAACAAAAAAAAACAGGAAGGTAACTCCGAAGCCTGCGAACGCAGCAGCAGGTTTACCATGAGTCTCCTCGACAATGATCAGCACACCTACTAACAATAAATATCTGGATCTGCACACAAAAATACGCAGAAGTGTAGTATGAGCACACCAAAGCAGTGCCTAGTAAGTATCAAGACTAACCTCGGTAAAGTAGTGACGAGGACTAGTCAAGGCACCACTGGTCTAATAAATTAAATAGACGTGAATATAGAAATAACCGAACACAACATCTATCTAAATATTTCACGATATAATATTAACAACATGACAATATAATACGGAAGGAATTACAGAAATTTATCAACGAAACATCATAATAATATCCGGAAGGGATGGACAGCAATACAAGCCAAAACCGGAAGAAAACCACAACACAATAGAAACACTAGTAACTCAACACTGCGTCAGTTTGTTCACATCAGGCCTTAGCAAATAAACTCAATAAACAGGTGAAACTTTTAAACAACAGTTTATATTGAAAGCTTTGAAGATATAATCATTTAAGTATAGAATGACCTTCTTTGAAACATACTTTCTCCGAATGTGTGTGTGTATATATACATATACATATTATTATTTTTTTAGAAAGAGAAATCTTTAAAACATAGTTCTTTCAAAATACATGACTTTCAAATATACTTCCCCAATAAATGCATTTCAATATCATTTTCTGCAAGACAAATGCTTTTCAAATATACCTTTGAAATAAAAGTCCTTCAGACATAATTTTCTTCCAGGCAAATACCTTTTCAGCTATACTTTTCAATAAAAATCTTTCGATCATAATCTCCTCAAGAAAAATCTACCGGAACTCAGTTCGTAACTCGGGATTTGTCATGCAGTACAGGGGGAAAGCTCCCGAAATACGTCCGTAGTCCCAATTTAAATATGCAATGCAGTACAAGGAGAAAGCTCCTGGAATACGTCCGTAGTCCCAATTTAAATATGCAATGCAGTACAGGGGAAAGCTCTCGGAATACATCTGTAGTCCCATTTAAATATGCAATGCAGCCAACTGAGAAAAAAATACAGAATGCGACAGAAACAACGTACATTGCCACAACAGGCGCAAAATCAACAAAAGACAAAATGCAAGGTGCGACGAGCAAATCAATACAAAGACGTGAATCACAAGAATGGTAAAACTCACTCATAAGAAGTAGCCACTGAAGGGAATGCCAACCACAAGTGAAACAATATAACGATGGGAAAACAAAACAAATATAGCAACGACGCGCAATATTCAAGTCAACAATATGAGACCAATCATCCCGGCAAGGGAAACAACTATAACCAATCTCGCCTAAACAATTAGCTTCACGGAACAAAACTCAGCTTGAACACTGCTCAGTAATAGACAACACTAAGGGAATACCATCGACATGGATGATTATCAACTAAACCTAAGTAGCACTTAAGGGAAAATCATATAAATCACAATGTACGACTCACAAGCATGCTTGACACCAACGTATAGATATTGCAATTACTGCTAACAATTATAGGGCGAGATTATGCTAATTCTAGTCAAATAGGCAGTTTATGAAGGAAGATATAGCACGAGGGTAGAAAAGGTAAAGTCTTCAGTTAAGTCAATTAAGATTAACTAAGAAACAAAGGAACACTAAGCAAGAAATTTCTAGTTTGAGCAGGAAGAGATGAAACTAGCAATAAGGAACTCAGATATAACAATTACAACTTCATACACAGGGAATATAAGGACCTAAGAATTCTTAAAGGCCAACATATTTGCAAATAAGTCCGAGTACGCACTCGTCACCTCGCGTACACGGGCTACAATCAACATAGAATACTCAATCCTAAGGGGTAGTTCCCCCGCACAAGGTTAGGCAAGATACTTACCTCGACGGCGACAACCCGGTATTCTAAAATGACTTCTCGGCAAAAAGACCTCCGGACGGCTCAAAATCAACTAGAACAACTTGTTCAATTCAACAATGTCCGTAAAATCAAGTTCTTTAGCATCAATTTCATATTCTGGAACTTCACGTGAATTATTGACATGCATGGGTGCCATAGGAGGCTCGGCGCCATGTTCCTCCAGTAGCTTGATCACGTAATGATTTTTATAATGTATTGCATCTGCAATAGGCGTGCTTCCCCATCGATCTTTGGGATCAATTTCAGCCCCATTATCAAGCAACAGCTTCACAACATCATTATAACCTTGGCAAGCAGCAACATGCAATGCAGTCCTCTCGTCAATGTCTCGAAAGTTTACATTAGTCCCTAAGTCCAAAAGCTCCTTGATCCCCACTATATCACCCTCATTAGCTGAATACATCAACTTGATCTTTGGATCAATATCTACAACATCACCTTTTTCTCCATCTTCGCTCTCAATTTCCATTGCCACCTCAACCCCCTTTTTCCGGTGCAAGGGACGATTGCTTCCCCAATTGGAATCTTACCGGTTCAATTTCTAGATCCGGATTCATCAAACAACTAATTTTCTTAAAACCCCTTTAAAGATCTGCAATCACTCTACTCAACAAGCCTACTGAAACGTGAATTTGACTTTAAAACAGTAAAGAATAAATGATGCAGCTTCAATAAATGATTAAAGCTTTTTATTTCATGAATCCAAATTTAGCAAAAGGGTATTAGCAAAAGTTATTGCTTCAAACTAAAACCTTTTCAAGAATCCAAAATCGGCAAAAGAGTAGCCTCCAAACTTATTGCTTCAATACAATTTTTGAATCAGAGGTACATAATTTTGAAAAATATCAGAAAAGGAAGGAAAAAAAAGAATTTGATTAAAGGAAAAGACACAGAAGCTAATGAAAATTTAGCAATTTTAAGAAGAAACGTTTAAAATGAGAATTTGCTTTAAATGGGGGCTTTTAAAATGATAAGAATGTGATGATTTTTAGAGTTTCAGAGGGTTTTAGGAAAGTGAAAAAGTAAGAAGTTAAGAGGGAAAATTGACCCGAAGTCTATCTGAAACACACGCGAGGCCTCCGGGACCCCGTCCAACCACACACACAAGTCATATAACCTAACACACTCGCTCGAGGTTTCAAATCACATAAAACAACACCAAAACAACGAATCAACCCAAAAATCAAACTTATGAATTCTCAAATCTTCAAATATCAAAACTTGTTCCGAAACCTATCAATTCAACCCGGAATGACGTGAAATTTTGCAGACAAGTCACAAATAACACAACGGACATACAGCCATTCCCGGAATTCCATTCCGAGCTCGATATCAAAATTTCTCCTATCGGTCGAAATCGCCGAAATTCTAACTTTCGCCAAATTACCTCAACTTACCCTATGGACCTCCAAAACCAATTTCGGGCGCGCCCCTAAGTCCAAAATCATCATACGAAGCTGTTGACATCACCCAAAACTCATTCTGAGGCTGTTTACACAAAATTCAAACCTCTGATCAACTTCCATCACTTAAGCTTCAAAAATTGAAAATTGCCTCCCAATTTGACTCCGTATTATCTGGTAATTGAATCCAACCATGCACGCAGGTCGGTATACCCAATATGAAGATGTTCATGACCTTACGCCACCGAACGGAGTTTAAATTCTCAAAATGACTGGTTGGGTCGACATTCTCCCCCTCTTAAAACAAACGTTCTTCCTCGAACGTGCCAAGATTCACCTTGAACACATCCAATCACTGATTGCACACTTCCAACACACACCCGCGGGTGATCCCACGTCACCCCAACCTACATAATCCTGATGACACAATCACAACCGCAATATAGTCTTCCCATCACCACCAATAAGCCTCATACCTCAATTTCTCACCTTCTACTCATCTCCAAAAGACCCAATTATAAATCCATATCTGGCATTAGCCTCAACCAGCTGCATTAACTCTTGACTATACCCATAAGGTATGACCACACAATATAGCACATCACACAGGGGCTCAATATAACACTTTTGATCACAATAGCTGCCCGAATCCAACTTAGCATTGGCAATTAGCCCCACATATGAAGGAGCTCTATTTCAAAACCCCATAATACTGATATTGATGCAATAAACACGAAGATTCATTATTAGACACCCGAATCACCAAGACACAACTAACACCACCGGGCACACTGATCACGCTCAACTATGTCTTGTAGAAGACTAAGCGGGCGTTGCAAATATAATCCTGGGGTATTATACCCAGAGTCGATCCCACAGGGAATTGACGTATCAATTGAGTTTATAAAATACTAAACTGGTGTTTAATCAAGTTTCTCAATACTTTTGAATATCAATTTGTGTTGTTTAACTAATTCTACTAACAATAATAATAAACTAACAATTAACTAACAATTTAATGTAACAATGATAATGAAGGGTCTATGGTTATGGTTTCCCCTGTTGGTGAATTCTTCCTTGGATATTTCTTAGTTTAATTGGCTATCTCTATCAATCATGAACACTCTAACTATCATAAATCTCTCTCAAGTAAGTATGATAATTTACTAGATGCACTCTCTCAAGTTACGCTAGCTAGATCGCAATATAGTTCACTTTAGATTGCACCCAAGGTATCGTTATCTCTAATCTAACCTCTAAACCCTCGGTTATGACTTTCATCTATACTCCGTGAGTGGTGTTGTTCAAACAACTACCTAAATATTCATTCTCTCTCAAGTAGATATATAATAAATAGGAAGAGTTAATCGAGAGCTCTTTCAATCAACTACAATCAGAACATAGTTGAACAAAAAGAGATTAATCAACCAAAATATATTANAAGAATCAAAACTAAAAGAATTTGCATAATTGAAATACAAAGTAAAGAATACTAGATGTAGAAATCGATGTTTGTCACTTCCATGGTGTTGTCTTGTTGAATCCTTCTGAATACTCTCTGTGGCTTCCAAAATCCCTCAAATTGTGTTGTTTGGTGTCTATTTATATGTTTAGGGCGAACCCTAACCATGTAGGAGACTTCTATTTCAACCGGGAAACACTTAACTCGTCAAAACTCGGACTTGGGCGAAACTGGGGACCCCGGGCATTTGGGCTCTAACGCACCCCTAAAGCCAGGGCAGGCCTGGCGTTAGGGCCCTAACGCCCCCCTAACGCCAGGGGGTACCAGGCCTTATGGGGCAAACGCCCCCTAACTCCAGGGGGTGCCAGGCTTTAGGGGGCAAACGCCCGGCTATCGCCCGGGCGTCTCCTTTTGCGTATTTTTGACGTATTTGCATCCCTTTAGCTCTGTTTCCATCTCCAATTCACCTACACATAAAATAAACTTCATTAAGCACATAACAAGTGTATTTTTATCATTAAAGCACCTCAAATGTAAGGTATATCATATGCTAGACTATGCAATTTAGTATCGCATCACACACGTCCCGCAAGCTAAAACTAAAGGAGCATATAACGAAAATAACTGAATATGAAAAGAGGAAAATATAGAGGAACTATCAAACAAGCCCATAGGCACAACTCTCTATCAATACTGACTTGCAAAGGCAATATAACAAGGAAGAAGCAAGCATATGAACAAATCACAAGGATCCCATTCTGATAAAATTTCCACCGCGGTACTCAGCCCGGTCCAAACATATCGAATCACAAATATCACGAGGACCTCGCCCTCAACTCTGAATCACATACCGAAAATGTATCATACCAACTAAAATTCCCCACTAACTCATCTCGGCTGATATAATCATAACGCTCACTGAACTCGCATCTCGATGGAGTATCAAATTATAGCTCATAAACAAAATACTTAGGAAAAATCACATAAAGCTTACCATGAAGAACAACAAGGACTCACTTCCAGTTTCACCACTATCAAGGATGAATAAAACAACGATAGACACGGGCTACTACTCATAGAATCTCCCAACAGGAGCAAACACGAAAATAAAGTAGAAAGCATGAACTCGCTCATAAATAAAGAAACAAATAAGGAAAACTCATCCCGACCAACAGAACTATAAAGAAATACAAATGGTGCCCCTCTTTAACACATCAAAATATACCCGGGATATAATATCTGGCACAACGGCCTCTAGTTTACTATATGAAACACATCAATGGGTTGGGCCTCCCCCTCTTGGGAGCCCTCTACTCACCTGAATACCCTGCTATAACACACCTGCCTGAATCTTGGAACAATCTCTCACCCTATGGCTAACATCTCCACGCTCAAAACAACCTCTCTGCCGACGTGGCTGTGGAAACTGAACAATACGAGTACTCTGAGACTGTTGAGTATCTAAAACCCCATGCGAAGCTGGTAATGCAACTGAACTGGCTGACCCACAAATCTCTACCGTGTCGTACCTTGCCTCCATAAGAACCCGTAGATTTCTCAGGTATACGAGGCCTCCTCTCCTCCCAGAACTCTCTCTCCTGATATCGTTTGACCTCTCGCTCCCGGTTCCACATGCTCCCTAACCGGTGAGCGATCCCTACTACCTGCTGAAACGAGGCATCCAACTCTAACTCTCGAGTCCTGCTGAACCAAATATCATGCCCGAGTTCCTCAATGAATCTACAGACTCGTCTCCTAATTGAAGCAACCAAGTGAGGTACATATCTGGCCAACTCACTGAATCTGACGACGTACACTAATACTGACATAGTGCCTGACGCAACTGCCCAAACTCCACACGCCATGCATCTCGGAGAGACTGGGCTGCAAACTCGCTCAGAACATCTCTTAAACCTGAATCCATGCAAGTGAAGCTGACTTGGCCAGGCTACCCCAACTCATATGCCGCCACCACTGATAAACCACTCCTCTGAACTTGAGACGTGACAAAAGCAATCCCGCTCGTCTCCACAATACCCGAAGTACGAAGAATGTAGTGACACTCCTCCAGGAAACCCTGGGCATAATCTGTCGCCAATCCTCTTAAATATAGGAGGGTGGTACTTCCGGTACCTCCCAAGTCAAAGGTGTTCATTCCTCCGATGTTGCTGCCCTAACCACGGGCTGAACTGAAACCGCATGTTATGTTGTCACGACAACTGGGACCTGATCAACATGATCTTGCTGCTCAGGAGTGTAGACGGTGGGAGTCTGAACTTCTTCCCTGATCCGTGGAGTAGCCGGTGCACAAGAATCAACCCCGCTTGAGTCAATGTACCAATTATGCTTAAAAACTGCGCCCAGGTCTCCTGAAGTTTGGGGTAGCAACAGGCGCCTCCAGTACCTGTCACCCAACTAGAACTACTGGAGGCTCCTCAATGGCTGCTCTGGTAGGCATCTTAACTGTGGCACGCGCTCCTCGTCGGCCTCTGTCTATGACCCTTACCATAATTGCTTCGGGGTAACATCATCAGGAAGCGCAGCTCGTGTCCCCAGCATCGGTGAGAGAGAATGGAACGATAATTTCAAACTTCAAGATCAATGAACTCGCACGATAGGAATGAAGGAAGTGAAATTATCCTAATAGTTTCTTAGCCTCTCGAAAATAAGTACAGACGTCTACGTACCGATCCGCAAGACTCTACTAAACTCGCTTATGACTCGTAGCACCTATGAACCTAGAGCTCTGATACCAACCTGTCATGACCCAAATTTCCCTCCATTGGGTATCGTGATGGCACCTAGTCTTAGGGACTTGGTAAGCCTAGAATTTACTGAATAACAACAATAATAAAAGGAAATCTAACATTCTCGATATAGAAATCTTGACATAATTTATATTTTTTCCAAAATCGGTAATACAAGTCATAAGCTCTACGAAATATTTCTACAACTCCTAAATACAACTGTTTAGAAATAAGTAAGTACAGCTGAACAAAAAAAATAAGAAAGTGACTCTGAAGCCTGCGAACGCAGCAGCAGGTTTACCATGAGTCTCCTCGGCAATGATCCGCACAGCTACTAACAATAAATATCTGGATCTGCACACAAAAATACGCAGAAGTGTAGTATGAGCACACCACAGCGGTGCTGTAACGACCCGGTCGGTCGTTACGTATAACTTGCATTAAAAATTATTGTTATTGACTTGTCATAGGTTGGTTATACTGTTATTGATGTGTTAGATTTGGTAGGCTTGAAATCGAAATGGTTGTAGTGAGAGTTTAGTCGCTTAGTCTTAAAAATAGCCTTAAAATGGGAAAAGTCGACTAAGGGTTGACTTATTGGTAAACGAACTCGGAGTGCGGATTTTATGGCTTGGATAGTTTCGTTAGGTGATTTGGGACTTAGGAGCGTGTTCGGAATATTTTTGTGAGGACCGGTGTAGAATTAGGCTTGAATTGGCAAAAGTTAGTTTTTGGAAATTTTTGGTCGGCAGTAGAAATTAGGGTATTGGGCTAGGAATGGAATTTCGAAAGTTGCAACAGTTTCGTAATGTCATTTTGTATATGTCTGCAAAATTTCAGGTCAATCGGAGTTGTTTTGGATAGTTTCGGCATCGTTGGTGGATTTTAGAAATTTCAAAGTTCTTAGGCTTGAATCCGGCGTGATTTTGGTGTTTTGATGTTATTTTTAGTGTTTCGAGAGTGAAACTAAGTTTGAATAATCAATTATGATGTGTTGGTAACTTTGGTTGGGCTCCCGAGGGGCTCGGGATTGATTTCGGGTGGTTAACGGGCATTTTCGGGCCTTAGAGAATTGTTGATTTTCACGTTTTTGTGCAGTAGGAAATCCTTCACTGCGATCTCGTGAGGAGAGACGCGAACGCGTAGTTCAAATTGAGAGGGGAAGAATTTTTCTCTCTGCGATCGCATAAGTGTGTTCGCGATCGCAGAGGTTGAATAGGTTGAACAGTGCGATCGCGTGGAGCATGTTGCGGTCGCGTAGTGTAATGAGGGGGCGCGTGAGCAGAGGTCAGTGGTCATCGCGACCGCGTGATATGGCGTGCGATCACATGGAGTAAGGAACCAAGGCATCGCAATCGCGGAGAGTAAATCACTGGGCAGTATATAAATAAACCCTTCGCGACTTAAACCCTTTTTACACCATTTTTGTACGGACAGAGAGCTTTGGGGGCGACTTTTGAAGAGGGAAATCATTGTTCTTTATAGAGGTAAGTGTTTGGACCTTAAAACTCATTTATGGATGATTATAGAACATAATATCAGTGTTAAATTCACGAAAATCAGTAGAAAAAAGTGGGTTTAGGGCTTGAGATTATGAGACCTTTAGGAATTGATTTAAGGGGTCAAACGAACTCCGATTATAGTGTTCTTTATATGTACGGACTTGTGAGATGATGAAGAACAGTTTTGTATAAAAATTTCTGAGTTTAGGGATGCTGGCCCGGGGGTCGGGTTTTGTCTAATTTCAGATTTTGAGCTAAAATTAGTGCTTTTCAATTGGAATTTATTCCTTAAGCATAAATTGATGATAAAAATCTAAATTTGGTAGATTTGGAGCACTCAGTGGCCAAATTTAGAGGCAAAGGCACTGCAGAATAGTATTTTAGTCGGTTTTGAGGTAAGTAACGTTTCCAAACTTGGAACTGAGGGTTCGAAACCCCGAGCTAAATGATTTATGACTATTGTTGAGGTGACGCACATGCCAAGTGACGGACGTGCGGGCGTGCACCGAGTAATTGTGGCCTGGCTTATCCCATGGCACCGCTTAGTGATTATTCCATGATGATATTTGTGCTTCTATTAATGTGGTAATTGTGAACATGTTAGAAATCATGTTAAGTATAAATGCTAGGCTTCACGCCGAAAATGCTGAGACCCGAGTGGTCGTATATTGCTGTCTCATTTTGTGATTATTTGATGTCATATACTCAGTCCTGTTATAGCATATCACTCCATATCTCAGTCTCAGTATTGTTAATTACATGCATACTTATCATTGTTTCGGGCTGATGGAGGCATTTGTGATCCATGTGAGTGAGAATGAAGAGTAATGACTGGTGAGGCCGAGAACCTGTTATTGAGACAGTTATGAGAATGGACTACACACTGCAGCGATATTTAAATCATGCATGTGTTCGCTTGATATGGCGCTTGGGCCACTAGGGCCCCCCGGAGTCTTTACACCCTCAGTGAGCGCATTGATGTGAGGGATGGATCTTCCCTGGACATGGATCTTGTCCGAAGTGGATGTTATGTGAGGGATGGATCTTCCTTGGGCATGGATCTTGTCCGAGTTTTGTATTCCGGAGATGGACTTTCTCCGCGGGGCTGGATTGGCCTTTTTCCTCAGTACGGAGTGACTACGATCACCGGTGTTTATGCATATTCCGGTATGGAGCTTCCCTGGGCCTGAGAGCCATATATAGTACTAAGTGGACTTATGTGGGAAAATTGTGAGCACTAGTGCATATCCACACTGGTTTAATACATATATTTTATGATGGCATGTAGAGTATACTGGCATACTTGGCATATTTACTCATCCTGATAAACTGTTAGCATGTCTAAATTCTGTATATTGTTATTGTAAAATTTTGAGGTTTTGTCCGCCACTACTTCTCAGCCCATAGTTTGGGTTTGTTACTTTTGAGTTGGTGTACTCACGTTACCCCCTGCACCTTGTGTGCAGATCCAGGTATACCGGGACCCGGTAGTGGATATTGAGCAGCGGTCAGCATTTTCATTGGAGTTGTCGAGGTAGCAGCTGGCGATCGCGACCTCGTCTTTTCTTCCTTATTCCACCTATTGCTCTTATTTTGAGACTATGTTGTCTATTTCTTCATTCTTTATTTTTTTTTATATATATAGCAGCTCATGACTGAGTGACACCGGATCCGGGGTTGGAGGTTTAAATTTAGTTTTTCACACATTGTTTTAAACTTCAGATTCTTAGTATTATTAATAAATTTGCTTAAAAATCGCATTTTTACTGGAAATTGAATTTAGCTTAGTTAAAAAGGGAGGCTTGCCTGGTTCCACGACAAGCGGCATCACAACTCCGAAATTGGGTCGTGACAGGTGCCCAGTAAGTATCAAGACTAACCTAGTTGAAGTAGTGACGAGGACTAGTCAAGGCACCACTGGTCTAATAAATTAAACAGACGTGAATATAGAAATAACCCAACACAACATCTATCTAAAGATTTCACGATATAATATTAACAACACGACAATATAATACAGAAGGACTTACAGAAATTTATCAACGGAACAACATAATAATATCCGGAAGGGATGGACAGCAATACAAGCCAAAACCGGAAGAAAACCACAACACAATAGAAACACTAGTAACTCAACACTGCGTCAGTTTGTTCACATCAGGCCTTAGCCAATAAACTCAATAAACTGGTGAAAACTTTTAAACAGCAGTTTATATTGAAAGCTTTGAAGATATAATCATTTCAATATAGAATGACCTTCTTTGAAACATACTTTCTCCGAATGTATGTATATATATATATATTTTATTTTATTTTAGAAAGAGAAATCTTTAAAACATAGTTCTTTCAAAATACATGATTTTCAAATATACATCCCCAATAAATGCATTTCAATATCATTTTATGCAAGACAAATGCTTTTCAAATATACCTTTGAAATAAAAGTCCTTCAGACATAATTTTCTTCCAGGCAAATACTTTTTCAGCTATACTTTTCAATAAAAATCTTTCGATCATAATCTCCTCAAGATAAATCTACCGGAACTCAGTCCGTAACTCGAAATTTGTCATGCAGTACAGGGGGAAAGCTCCTGAAATACGTCCATAGTCCCAATTTAAATATGCAATGCAGTACAGGTGGAAAGCTCACGAAATACGTCTGTAGTCCCAATTTAAATATGCAATGCAGTACAGCGGGAAAGCCCTGGGAATACGTCTGTAGTCCCAATTTAAATATGCAATGCAGTACAGGGGAAAGCTCCTGGAATACGTTCGTAGTCCCAATTTAAATATGCAATGCAGCCAACTAAGGAAAACAACCAGAATGCGACAGAAACAACGTACATTGCCACAACAGGCGCAAAAGTAACAAAAGACAGAATGCAAGGTGCGACGAGCAAATCAATACAAAGACTTGAATCACAAGAATGGTAAAACTCACTCATAAGAAGTAGCCACTGAAGGGAATGCCAAGCACAAGTGAAACAATATAAATAGGGGAAAACAAAACAAATATAGCAACGACTCACAATATTCAAGTCAACACTAAGAAACCAATCATTCCGGCAAGGGAAACAGCTATAACCAATCTCGCCTAAACAATTAGCTTCATGGAATAAAACTCAGCTTGAACAATGCTCAGTATTAGGCAACACCAAGGAAATACCATCGACATGGATGATTATCAACTAAACCTAAGTAGCACTTAAGGGAAAATCATATAAATCACAATGTACGACTCACGGGCATGCTTGACACCAACGTATAGATATTGCAATTATTGCTAACAATTATAGGGCGAGATTATGTTAATTCTAGTCAAATAGGCAGTTTATGAAGGAAGATATAGCACGAAGGTAGAAAAGGTAAAGTCTTCAGTTAAGTCAATTCAGATCAACTAAGAAACAAAGGAACACTAAGCAAGAAATTTCTAGTTTGAGCAGGAAGAGATGAAACTAGCAATAAGGAACTCAGATATAACAATTACAACTTCATACACAGGGAATATAAGGACCTAATAATTCTTAAAGGCCAACATATTTGCAAATAAGTCCGAGTACACACTCGTCACATCGCGTACATGGGCTACAATCAACATAGAAGACTCAATCCTAAGGGGTAGTTCCCCTACACAAGGTTAGGCAAGATACTTACCTCGACGGCGACAACCCGGCATTCTAAAATGACTTCTCGGCGAAAAGACCTCTGGATGGCTCAATCAACTAAAACAACTTGGTCAATTCAGCGTTGTTCGTGAAATCAAGAACTTTAGCATCAATTTCATATTTTGGAACTTCACGTGAATTATTGACATGCATGAGTGCCATAGGAGGTTCGGCGCCATGTTCCTCCACTAGCTTGATCATGTGATGATTTTTATAATGTATTGCATCTGCAAGAGGCGTGCTTCCCCATCGATCTTTGGGATCAATTTCAACCCCATTAACAAGCAACAGCTTCACTACATCCCTATAACCTTGGCTAGCAGCAACATGCAACGCAGTCCTCTCGTCAATGTCTCAAAAGTTTACATTAGTCCCTAAGTCCAAAAACTCCTTGATTCCCTCTATATCACCCTCATTAGCTGAATACATCAACTTGATCTTTGGATCAATATCTACAACATCACCTTCTTCTCCATCTTCGCTCTCAATTTCCATTGCCACCTCAACCCCCTTTTCCGGTGCAAGGGACGATTGCTTACCCAATGGGAATCTTACCGGTTCAATTTCTAGATCCGGATTCATCAAACAACTAATTTTCTTAAAACCCCTTTAAAGATCTGCAATCACTCTACTCAACAAGCCTACTGAAACGTGAATTTGACTTTAAAACAGTAAAGAATAAATAATGCAGCTTCAATAAATGATTAAAGCTTTTTATTTCATGAATCCAAATTTAGCAAAAGGGTATTAGCAAAAGTTATTGCTTCAAACTAAAACCTTTTCAAGAATCCAAAATCGGCAAAAAGGTAGCCTTCAAACTTATTGCTTCAATACAATTTTTGAATCAGAGGTACATAATTTTGAAAACAAGCAGAAAAGGAAGGGAAAAAAAGAATAGAACTTTTGATTAAAGGAAAAGACACAGAAGCTAATGAAAATTTAGCAATTTTAAGAAGAAACGTTTAAAATGAGAATTCGCTTAAAATGGGGGCTTTTAAAAGGATAAGAATGTGATGATTTTGAGAGCTTCAGAGGGTTTTAGGAAAGTGAAAAGGTTAGAAGCTAAGAGGGAAAATTGATCTGAAGTCTATCGGAAACACACTCGAGGCCCCCGGGACCCCTTGCCAACCACACACACAAGTCATATAACCTAACACAGACTCGCTCGTGGTTTCAAATCACATAAAACCACACCAAAACGACGAATCAACCCAAAAAATCAAACTTATGAATTCTCAAATCTTCAAATATCAAAACTCGTGCCGAAACCTATCAATTCAACCCGGAATGACGTGAAATTTTGCAGACAAGTCACAAATAACCCAATGGACCTACATCCTTTCCGAGCCCGATATCAAAATTTCACCTATCGGTCGAAATCGCCGAAATTCTACCTTTCTCCAAATTACCTCAAATTACCCTACGGACCTCCAAAACCAATTCCGGACGCGCGCCTAAGTCCAAAATTATCATACGAAGCTGTTGACATCACCCAAAACTCATTTTGAGACTGTTTACACAAAATTCAAACCTCCAGTCATCTTCCATCACTTAAGCTTCAAAAATTGAAATTTGCCTCCCAATTCGACTCCGGATTATCCGGTAACTGAATCCAGCCACGCATGCATGTCGGTATACCCAATGTGAAGCTGTTCATGACCTTATGCCACCGAATGGAGTTTAAATTCTCAAAACGACCGGTCGGGTCGTTACAATGAAGTGCCCTCACATAACAAAAAAGAGTAGTTCCACACAATAAAATGTAAGAACACTTAGGAACTCAAGATAGAAAGAATTTACTCACATTCTCAGAAATAACATTCATATGCCACAAAAGATGCACCATAGGCTTTCCCGTAGTGTACTACTCTACTAATCGAGCTCATTCAGTCTAGGATCAAGTAAGACTTTATTTGGTTGTAATGTAGGCTGCGGACGGGTAGGATACATTTAGATATAAGAGTGACTACACCTCCCTAAGCACTTTAATACATATACTTTAATATTCAAACCTCATACTTATGTCAAACCAAACTCCACCTTCATATCAATGTATATTACCCCATACTTCTTTAAGCACAATTACATCAAGAGTCACCATTTATCAAGGAATGTTTTTTTTCCACAGCAATACAACTGTTTTACCTTTTCTTTCTTTTTTTAATTCAAGTGGCTCTTACTTTTTCAAAACAGTGCACCTTTCTCCTTATTTCATTAGTTCCACTCAAAAGCCAAACCAATCACCCTACACTTTAACTTTTACACAGCTCATAACAATTCAAGTGCTCATGAGAGTTTAGAAGGTTCAAATAGATGGTTAATTCAAACAAATGGGTAAAGCTTATAATGTGGTTTCCAAAGAAAAAGGATTACAGGCTCAAAGGAGCTAACTACGATACATTACAATTAGGTGGGTAATATATATATATATATATATATATATATATATGGCTCAACAAAAAAATGCCTATATCACTTTCAAGACTGAATAAAACTACTATTTCGCTTTGCAAACACACAGGGCAAGTTCTAGACATCAAATGCAATGCACAGCATAACACACACATGGCACATAACTCACTCAAGATTGGTTTCATCAAGACACTCTAGTCAAAGCAGTCAAGCAAAGTTAAGCTTATACAATTTAAGGTACTTATACAAGAGTCAAAAAATGAGCCTAAGCGTCACAATCAAAGTACTCACTTTTATCAAGGCATAACAAAGTCAAGAGATATTGCTTCAATTTAATTGATCTCACACTGGCTCCTACTCCTAAGAAAAATAAAACTTACTACACCCGGTTCTAACAAAACCCTTGGAAAAGAACCGCGACACAAAGAAAAATCAAAGGGTAATTGCTACACTACCTAATAAAAGAAATTTTTTTTGTCTTTTTCCTTTCGACTTAAATCCCTCAAGAAAATTGTCTGATAGTTCCATCGTCGGAAAAAGTCCAATCTTTTCTATATTCATAAAAAAAATTATTCAATTAAACTAACACAACTAAAATAGCATGGAAAGTCACCCAAACAATCTCCTCACCCCACACTTAAAATTGTACATTGTCCCCAATGCATACCCATAAATACAAGAGGGTAAAAGAAACTCCCTGGTAGGCCTAAGGTCGAAGCACTAGCAGCTCATGGGGTACTCAGACTTCTCTCAGGCCTGATCCTTCGTGTGGGTACCTCACGCTTAGTTCCAACCATCTGGTTTATTGTTGCATCCTTCCAATGGCTTTGCTTTCCATGCTCCTAAAAAAATCAAAAATCGACACTACAAGAATAATACAATAATAAAAAATAAATAATAATAATAATAATAATAATAATAATAAATAAAAAAAAGTAAAGCTGGGTTGCCTCCCAACAAGCGCTTGATTTAACGTCGCGGCACGACATGAACTACTTTTAGCCTCCACCTCGAGTTTTGATTCAATCTTATGATTATGCTCCTGGGATGGTGGAATGAATCTAACTGGCCCAAGGAAACAAGGTAGTATTCTGCACTTCTTGGCTTTAGATGAGGTGTGTAATTCCAACTTTCTGGCAAGAAGAATTCCAGAATGTAGGCACCTTGTTCCTCAGTCCTTGACTCCTCAAGTGGCCCGGATGACTCTATTTCTATATCATCATCCAAACACAATGTGGAAATATGCTTGGAGTGTGGATCAATGCGCTCAACTACATGAACATTGGGATTGTCTACTTCCTCAACACCCATGACACTAGAGTCAACCAAATATGTATCATCAACGTCCTTGGTTGACTCTAGTATCTCTTTCACAACATCGACATCCTGAAAATCTAGTTCGATTGATCGTTGGAGTTCTACTCTGACCTCCTCTGTTAGCACCTCGATTTCTGCATCTAATACATGCTCCTTTTGGCTACTATCCACAAAATTGCCTTGCTGAGCATTAAAAACTTCAACCACTTGACTCACTTGAGCCTCCAAGTTGTGAATAGTTGCCTCTTTCCTTTCTATCTACAGTTGTTTCTCCTTATTTTGTTCCAGAAGGCACTTTAACATACCTTTGATCTCCTTCAGGTCAGCTTCCCTAGGTTTTTTGTTCCTATTTACTTCACCAGAAAAAGTAGAACCATCATAGCAAGAGATTAGGGGAGAATAAGAAAAATGCGCACAACCATGAAAGTGACCATCTTGACCACCACATATATCACACACATTCCACACATAAGATTGAATTGGTGCACATAACTCGCTCTCGAGAATATTTTGATAATTTTGCAATGGGTAGTTTCCTCTACAATATGCATAAGGAGGATCAAAAGTAGAATTACCATCATCAGCACTCTTGTAATTCTAAGATGCCATGTTTTTAAAATCAACAAGTAACACAAAATAAAAAAAAATCAAATACAAAAAATAAAAATAAAAGTTCAAACTTGAAATCAAGCAATATGTATACCTACAGTTACACCGTTAGTTCCCCGGCAACGGCGCCAAAATTTAATCACGCCCAACTCTAGTCCTAAAAAGGATAAGCGGTCACTGTAAATATAATCCGGTCTAGGAGTCCGAAGTCGAATCTCACAGAGAATTAAAGTTTCGCCATAATTGTTCAACATCGCTAAGAAGGAAAGCTCGAATAAATTTCTAAGTTATAAAGATTAAGATTCTTATATTTAACTAATTAACTAAGAAACTAAAGCAGTAAATTAACAACTAAAGATACTAAGAGTTGGAGATTAAATTAAAGAGGTCTAGAGTTATGATTTCCCCAAATGTTGGACCCGTTATATTCCCTACAATTTTGCCTATGTATTATCTACTTATTGTGACCACTTTATGTGTTGTAATACTCTCTCGAGCTACTACAATAATTTACTAGACATATTCTCTCAAACTAAGCTAGTTGGCTTTATCTAACCGCTTTTATGACCACATCAAGGCTTTGTTATTTCTAAACCTACCTTTAAACCTGTTGTATTGATTTCTCACATACGTTAGGAGTGACGTTGTTAAACAACCACCTAAATATGTATCCTTTATCAAGCAACACATAATAAATAGGCACAATCAATCGATGACCATTCAATCAACTGAAATAAGCACGTAGTTGAACAAATAGACAAATTCAAAGGTTAAATTATATTAAAACATAACAAGAATTCATCCTCCAAGAGGTTCCATCAAAACCCTAGATAAAAAATTAGCTATCAAAATATTATTCATAAATACAATACTAGAATTCATAACCAGTAATGGAAATAGGAAGAACGAAGTGAAAAACTCGTAGAAGAATTCTTCGTGTTCTTGCCTCCTTCGGTCCAAGGTGTGTCAAAAGTCTGCCAAGGTCCTCAAAATACCGTTTTTCTATGTATATATACCAAGTAGGGTCGGCTCCAAAGAACACTTTTCCCGGACAGGACGTGCATGGCCGCGCATCGACCGCGCTCTTTGACTAGTTTCTGCCTCACATGTGCGGCCATTGCACAGCCGCGCATTTGCCGCGCACTTTTCACCCTGTTATATTTAAAATTTGGAAAAACGTAAAACGTGAAAGTTGTAGATCTTTGAATTATATTTCCAACCATATATTGTGGAGCCCAAATGAAATTATGAACGAAAAGTTATGTGCATTTTACTAGATAGTGCGTAATATGCCTACTCGATTCTTCGTTCGTTCTTAACTATCATCCGTTGATCCCCGAACACGATCCCGGCTTAATTCCTTGGTCTTTTACTCATACTTAAAAGTTCCAAATCACTTGAATTCATTCCATAACATCTACATAACTCGGAATAACTCCTACAAGGCATAAAACACACTATTAGTGCAAAATACCAGCGATTAAAGCTCAAACTCAATTAAAGTGCAGTAAATTAGAGTGTAATATGCGATTAAAATACGTAATTATAGCCTATCATCATTATGTTTCAAATTTGATCTCATTTGGAGTAGATTTAGGTATTAAATCGTATATTGGATTGTTATAATTCGAAGACCAAATTTCTGTTTCTGGGTAATTTTTAATTCAGACTTATTGGCCTTAAGTGAATGAAAAACCTTTGTTGCACTTCAGAATTTTGGCCTTAAGTGCATCTGAAGTGCAATTTTTCACTTCAGACTTATTGGTCTTAAGTGTAGCAAAATGTTGTTGCACTTCAAACCTTTTGGCCTTAAGTGCATTTGAAGTGCTTTTCACTTCAAACTTTTTGACCTTAAGTGCATCTGAAGTGCAAATTTTCACTTCAGACTTATTAGCCTTAAGTATGGCTGTCCAACCGGACGGGACGGGACGATATTTAATCGGGACGGTGGCGTGACGGGACGAAATGGGACGGGACAAACAGGAAGAAACAGTAGGCTCATCCCGTCCCGCTAAAAAACAAGATGGGACGGGATGGGACAGGACGGTATGGGATCGCGAGCCTTAAGTGCCCTTTTTAAAAAAAAATTATTTAAGCATTAAGTTTGGCAACGACTATTTTTTTTATAATGACTAAGTTTTTAAAGTTTGCAATGGTTAGTTTTTTGACTTATTTAATAAACTTAAAAGTTAAACCGAAATTAGAAACTAAGTAAAGAATTATAAAATATTAAAGCAAAAGACTTATAATGAAATATTCTAGTAATTATAAATTTATAACAGAATTATAATTTGTTTAATATAATTTTAAGCCATTAAGTAACTAAATAAGAGTGTAAGACAATTCATAAAAAAAAAAAAATCAACGCTTAGAGTCTTTTATTTTATTAATAGAAATTTCAAATCCAACATACAAATATAATTCCTTTGAAGAGCACCTAATCTACGCAGCCACCTTCTAGGAAGAAGGGTTCTGTTTGAACTAGGCCTCTTATTAGCCAATTACAACTTATCATATTAATATTTGTAAGCTCCTATATAACTTCGTTGTAACTATCAATAATTTCTCTCGGACATTGTTCTAGAATTGGCAATGTTGATTGAGGTTCCATGAGTTTCATGTCGGCATCGCTCCCAGTGCTAAGTATCTCATTGTATTCTTCTTCTTCCCCAGTGGTTAATTTTTCAAAACCAAGATTTCTTCTTTCGGAATTAATCCAATCTCTGAATAATACGGAAATCTCTAGGTTATCCCCCGCTAATGAATGTCTATGACCTCCAATTTGAAATCTTCTAGCACTAAAAGCATTCTCTGATGCTACTGATGATGCTTGAATAGCCAGGATATTTCGGACCATTATTGAAAGTGTTGGAAAAGCCTTGCCACGCTCCCTCCACCATGCCAAAAGTTGTTCGTTGCCTTCTTCCTTTAATACTTTCCAATCCTTGATTAAGATAAGAATCAAGTTCATCATCAATAGAGGAATCAAAACATGTTATATCATCCATATCTTCCCATAGAACTTCTACTCTAGACTTAGAAGTAGAAGAAGCAGTTTCACCACTTGTTGTTTCCATAAATTTATATGTATCAAACATTGATCTAGCATAAGAATACATGCTAGCTTGGCAGTCTTCGAGAGATGGTTGTTCATTTTCTGTAATTGCTAAATTCTCATAAATTTTACGAACAAGTCTCTTTGCACCTCTTAATTTTAAAGATGAGTTAAGTATAGTAGAAATTAAATAAACTTGGCAATAAGGTATTTTTTAAATTTTGCAATCATTTCATTAATGGTTGGTACATAAGTTGGATTAGTTTTATACTTACCAAATACAACAGAAATTCCACAAATATACCATAAAATTTGTGTAACAGTAGGATAATATATACCAAAAAAAATTTTGTAGCATAATAAAGAATTTCTAAAAATTTTATAAGCTCTTTGATATGATCCCAATCAGAATCAACAATTTGATCAGCGGGGATACCATTATGAATATTAAATACTTTTTGTATAGGCACCCGATAATCATAATCAAATTCAAGCATTTCATAAGTAGAATTCCACCTAGTACAAACATCTTTTGGTACTTTTCTATATGAAAAGTTAGCACTAGCACATTGTTGAGCAAATTCACGAATTCTACTCGCTTTTAAGGCCCTTAAGTAAATAAAATGTTTGTTGCCCTTCAGACTGTTTGGTCTTAAGTGCATCTGAAGTGCAATTTTTCACTTCATACTTATTAGCCTTAAGTGGATGAAACCATTGGTTGCACTTCAGAGCTATTTGGCCTTAAGTGTATTTGAAGTACAATTTTTTTTACTTCAGGCATTTTTTTCTTTTAACTTAAGATCCGACAAGCTAAAGTTGATCGTGAAGCGACTACGCTTGCAAACGTTTTTGCAAAGTGGGTATAGGTTCAATTGTGACCCCAAAATCGGGTGTATATACAAAAGCCCCGTCTGTAAAGCTCTAAAAAGTAAATCTAATGGACGTTTTGGACCGAAAGAAAGGAAAGGGGAAAGAATGAAGACCAAATGTAGAAGAAACTTAAAGGAAATGAAGACCAAATGTATTGAAGGAAAGGGAGATTAGAATATGGTAACATTTCTGTCTTTGAATGCGTTTTTTGCCTATGCTGAGATTTGAACCATTGGTATTCCTAGTAAGAGTTATCAAGGCATTGAAGGGGGACAAAATGGTTTTCATGCTTTGGAGATTTCATGTATGAGTTATGAAATGGGACAAACTAAAGCAAACCTATAAAGTAGAATATTTCAGTCCATATTCTAGCCGACAAAATGAAAAATAATAAGAACATGTGACACGAATATTTGAGCTTCAGTCCCAAATAACACGGCATGCCTTAGAATATTACAGTATCAAATATACATGAAACTTTTTCCAACTGCAGCAAGGTCCCTTGTCAACCATACCACACATTAATAGATATTTATTGCTTTACAGTATGAAGTTCAGAATTAATAAGATCACTAACAAGACCAAGAGGTATCGTCAATACAACCAAAAGGAAAGGGAAAAGGCGAGAACGAAAAATGATACCTCGCAAAGATAGTGTCTGAGAGACTGAGATAACTACAGACTATAATACACAGGATATACAAATGGTGGAAGCTTTTGCAGCTTCCCTTCATACACAATCGTCATTCAGTTCCATGGAGGAGATGAAGGTTTGTACATAGGTTGTTGATGAGATGTTGTTCCATAGTTTAGGTCAAGGCTATGGAGTTGCTCCATCAGTTGAGAGCGTCTTTCCTTGAAGAAGTCAAGACGTGTCGTTAATTCAACCAACGTGGAAGATGCAGCCGAAGGATGTCTTGTATAATCCATTACCTGCTAAATTTATGGTCAAAAACCAAAACAAAATGGCACTAGACTTCGAAATAGACATTTATCACAATTATCATATAGCCAATGTAGTAAGCTTGATTTACGAAAAAGTGCTACCCCTTCTCGGTTTATATTATGGCTAAATCAAGAAGTGATACAAGCAAAATGGGGCAAAAGAAAATAGTGGCTTAAAACTCTAGCTAAATTGACACTCAAGGGGGTCAATACAATGGATGGCAAAACCAGGGTGTTTATGTTTTTATTTTGAAACCAAGGTTCAAATCCCAGGAGAGACAAAAAATTATGCTTTCTGATTTGTTCTCAATCTACCTAAGCCTTGGTGGTCAAAGTTACCGGGTATTGTACTGGTACAAGGGAGAAGGTACCTAGTGGAATAGTCGAGGTGCACACAAGCTAACTCGGACAAGAGGCGAATGCAACATGGGGATACCAGGTTCATATGAACCCGATACTTTCAATGCGGAGTATAGATTTTATGTGTAAAATTAACTAAAATTGCAATAAATAGTAAATATGAACCCATAACATCAAAAATATAATGGGTTCAATGCTAAAACCTTGTAGGGTTGAACCCATACACTTAAATTGTGGATCCTCCGACTCGGACACCACCATTATAAAAAAGATCTAGCTAAACTGTGATGTATTATCTCTACACTGGTGGGGTCATCCACATGCACTTTATGAGTTAGAGCCCCTGCACACCCCCTTGTACCTGAATTTGTGCGAGAATGAAAAGATGAAATTTTCATTTGTTACCTCAGTAGCCTTTGAAGTCAAATGCAGGGGGGCAGAATCAACAGCACCGCAATCACCCACAGACAGACTGGTTGACGCTTCACTACTCTTAGAATCACTTAAGCTTGTTTCTCGGAGTTGTTTCCGAAAAGGCTGCCTAGTACCAGTGGTTGATGTCATTACTTGTCCCTTAATATTCCTCAAATCTGAACCCAGCAATTCCTGCATTATTTCAGAAGGTTCACCATATAAAAGAATTCTATAAACTATAAATTTAGAAAATCTACAGATGAATTTTCTACTCTCAACCTTCGCATCAGAATCTGGAATAGTTTGCATTAATTTCTCTTATAAAAGTAAAAGGAAATCTCGCGACTCCGAACTCCTTTACCAGAACTTGGACATGATTCGCAGCTAATTAGCTAATTCTCATTTATGAGTAAAGAAATTTAGTCACGGTAAAAAAGTCACAAGTTTTTGTCCCTAGAGTTCAGTCTTAAGCAACTTGAATGTCAACTCCTTGAACCTTTTCAGATTTCTGCAAACACTAAATGAAACAAGAATTCGAATCTAAGACAAATGTTTATAACACTTTTGATCGGGTGAACATGCCATCTAGATAAAAGCCTGAATACCACATAATACAATAGCAACAACAACAAACCCAGTGTAATCCCACAGATGGGGTCTGGGGAGGGTAGTGTGTACGCAGACCTTACCCCTACCTTGTGAAGGTAGAGAGGCTGAATACCAGAGAATATACCAGCTAATTATTTTTCAGCTTTTACAATCAGATAAATTACCAGTCCATATTCTTTCAGGTTCGATGTGATTGATAGACGAATGTTAATCTTGACATGAAATTCGCAAATTGAAAAGACAAAGAAGTTGATCCAACTAATTATAGTTAATACATACAACAAAAATTGAAAAGAGAGTAGATACATCTTCTACTAAGGAAATAGAAAGAACGCCAAAGTGGTAGGAACAAACACTTTTGATGAGTTGAATGCAATTATCACGAAGATATAATTTGACAAGGATGTGTGCAAGGCCAGAAAAGTTCATAGAAAATGCATGATCATCTATTGCTTATATAAACCCAACATATACAGGATAAGATCACCTCATTTCTTTGTCTTCTTTCATGATTACAGAAAGCAAGTGTCGTGTCAAAATTTTGCTGGTAATATTTCCTGCAGACGAAAATACACTTGGTAAATATAGGGAAAACTTTATCAGAGATATGTAAGTTCAAGTAACGGAAAGTCCATGCAATGCTCCGTGTAGGATCACTTCTCTCATTCTCTTTGGAAAGGGAACACAAAGTGCATCTGTGTACTCTTAACATGATTGCAGTCCAAAAACATAAACGACAACATGTTAATAAAGATGGAACAGCCCATGATCGAATGGAATTCCCTTCGTCAGTTATAAACAACAACCATAATCAATTATTGTATTTTTTTATAACTTCCTTGTTGCACGCCACTAAGAAGCACTTGAAATTGAAATAAGGGCACAAGAAAAGTACAAAAAAACTGAATTGACACTCACAGCTGAGAAGTATGGTTTGGTTCATTTTGATAACGATCACAAGCATCAGCTATCGGGCCATAATGATGCTGCTGTTGCTGATTAAGTTGATTATGCAACTCGGCAACCTTTTGCTTTAATCTAGCTACATCTGCTTCAGCAAGAGCTATCTCTTCAAGCTCAGCCCTAGTCTTCATAAATGTAAAATACCTTTTAGAAATAGAGCAAATCGACGGGAATGACAATAACAGTTACCCAATCACCAGTACAACCTTGGAATCCATAGGACGGGAACCAGACAACTGCCCTGAAGACATGCTCAAACCAACTTCCAGTGCAGCTCTTAGGTCTCTCTCAGCTTGTAACTGTTCTTGTAGTCTAGCCACCTTTGTAAATGATACACGTGATTAAATATTTTCCATAATAATAATGAGCTTGTGAGTGCAAAAGCTTAAGCCTACAAAGTGCAGCACATATCATAAAAGTAACACTAGGAATAATACTAGAGTAGCAAAACCTGCTATATTTTTTATTGTCACCAAAAGACAGTTTCTTGGATAAAGTAGAGAAGAAATGGATGACTGGTAAGAGCATTAGTAGACAGCAACCAATTCACCACAAAACAAGGGAAAAGGATTAAACAAGCATTTACATTATACTCCCTCAATCCCAATTTATGTGACACTTTCCGTTTTAGCCAGTCCCAAAAAGAATGACACTTTTCTATATTTAGTAACAACTTTAAAATTCCCATTATACCCTAAACGAGATGATTTACAGCCACACATATATCTATGGCTTATTTTAGACCACAAGTTTCAAAAGTCTTCCTTTCTTTCTTAAACTCCGTGCCCAATCAAACACCTTCACACAAATTGCAATGGAGGGAGTATATAATAAGGAAATGAAGTAAGAGGTTATCAAGAAGCATGCTTTGCAATTGAGTTGAGCAGATGCTAAATTATCAAAGAGAAACCAACAAAAGAAGAAAAAAAATTAACTAAAGTGGACAACACTTGTGGGCTTATCAGGGACTAATTACTCTCATACATCTTGTTCAAGGGCCAAGCGACGCTCGTGCAAAGCTTGCTTTCGTCTCTCCAGGCTTGCCTGCAGAATCGCGTTTCCTCTTGCCTAACACAGGTTAAAAATCAATGGTCTAAGCAAAGAAGATCATGAATGTAAAATAAAACAAACTGAGATCTATACCTCCTTCGCAATCCTATGGCGCAAATCATTTTTCGCTATCTCAAGTCTCTGTATAGCAAGCCTGTTGACATGTCGTAAAAAGGCCCATCTTAGAGACAATGTTGAAGGATAATGGGATGAAACAAGGGCTAAACTAGCTAATGTACTTTGGCCAAAACTTTCATTCATACAGGCATCTCTAAAGTTTAAAGCCCACAGACATGTTTTGAAACAGGAAATTTAGTCACTCCAGCTTACCTGAAGCACTGTATCTTTCAGTGCTGAATTACAAAAAATTGCAAAACACAAATTCAAAAGGATACACACGTAAAATATGTATATTTGGACAAGTATTTCTTCAAAATTAGCAGGTATTGACATGAAACGGCGTTGGCCCAGTTACACACTAATGCAGCACTTCTCAAATGGCAAGATACAAAACAAGTAAAGGATGCATATTTGCATAGACATTTCGTCCAAAAAAAAACTTTTTAAACGCATGCCGGAGCAACCCCCCAAACCAATCTTTTTGTTCCATTAGATGCTAGAGATCATAATATTTTGATAAGCTACTAAATATCACAAAATAATCTTGGTTCTATTATTCTGTTATATACTTTGTTTGCTAAGTCTCTTGAATCCTGTTGTTATTTGTTGCCCTAACTAGTATAAGCTTTCAAAAACTACCATGTAAAGCAGCAGTAAAGGGGACGGCCCCACATACCCTAACGTGTCTCTAACTTGTTTCATCGTAAGAAAGTAGAACGAGTGAAAAGCTTCAAAAGCATATCATGGTATCCTGATGACATGATAGCTGATGTTCCTTCACTTGGGGATCCAAGTTTATCAAACTAAAAAATATGAGCTTTTGGGAGCTTCGTGCAACGGCAGATGTCATCCAACACAATTATCAGTGTCATAAAATTGTTTTTTGCAAACAAACTGAGCATATTCAGCATCCAAATCACACTCAAGTACCCGACAAGCTTAGATCTATGCTTTTTATCAGCACTCAAATCACACCCCCACCCCAATGGCTAAAGCATACGATTAGTGCTATCATTAACATTTCAAGTTATCCCTTCAGAATATCAAGTGAAGTCACCTATTTTACTAGATTGATCTACGGTAAGCCCATTCCTCGCATATTATCCCACTGAGTTATGTGAGGGTTTCTAAAGGAGTAACGACCAAAAAAATGGGTTTCTATAGGAGTTTATAAAGGTCATGATCTACACCTATCCACTAACTTAAAGTTGTGTCAGATGTTACGATTCTTTCTCATGGTATCAAAACCTCTATGATCTTTGTAGACATTCAATTAACTCACCCATGGTGGGCGGCCTTACCACCTCCTCGACCAATATTTTGTCCTCTTTTTTTTCCCTTGTACCCTCAAGGTAGGGTAAGGTATGCGTACACACTACCCCCCCTAGACTCACTTGTGGGATTATACTGGGTTTGTTATTGTTGTTGTCGTCTTTCCCTCTCGGCGTCTGTTGCCACTTCTTGGCAACCTTTTGCTTCGCTCATCTATCTCCTAGGGCTGGTGCCCCACTCTTCAGTCTCCAATGGCCAATGCCCGGCTCTTCTCTCTCCTACGGGAATACCACATTCCTCTTTCTGGTGGTAGGCACGGCTCCTCTTTTCCTCCGGCAGCTGGTGCCACTTATTTTTTTCTCCTTGCAGCCGTTGCCGCTCCTATTTTCTTTCGGTGGCTAGTTTCACTTCTCTTTTCTTTTGATGACAGGAATAGTCATTTTTCTGACAATTGGTGCAACTAATCTTTACCTTGGCCGGCACTGCTCCTCTCTTTGGCAACCGTTTCTGCTCCTCTTTCTAGGGGCTGACTCTGCTCTTCTTTGTGGTAACCATTCTAGTGGCTAAGTCCATCTTTTTTACCATCGTTTTAGCAACAGTTTGTTCGGCGGGATTTTGGTAGCAGCTTTCTCTGCTTTAAGAAGAGGCAAACTCAAGTAGGTTTCCCACTTTGAATTAGGTGGATTTTTTAAGAGTATCAAGAGAATAATATAATTATAGATAGAATTGAATGTGCAAGCTCTAATTTTAGCACTAGCATGGTTTGCTTCCGCCGTGTCATAGCGTCAATGAGATCTTTCCATCATTTCTTAGGGATTTTAGATATCACATCCTTCCAGATTATCCAAATTTATACGCTAAATGGAATGCTCTTAGAGAAGGCTCTTAAATATCCACAGTTGGGATTGGTCGTTTCTTCATGGTTGTAACAATCACTTTATAATTAAATACATGCAATCGTAGTGTAAAGTTTAACTTGCATATTCTCAAGTTACATAAAACCTGTTGCCTGCTGCTACTTCTGCATCTTCCTAAGGAGTAAAAGCACTTATTGTTCTTTCTTATAGCTGTATGCTAAGGATTGAATAGCTAACTGTTCATATTCAAAGGGATTATTATACAGAGAACTTGGGGTAGAATATATTTTCTAGTCTCCACTTTCTCTTCGGGGTTTTGTGAACCCGTTCTATCCAGTTTTAGCAAATATAATATCTTCCCTTCACTACTTCTATTTGAAGGAAGGACTGGTCTAAATTCAGCTAAAATTCTATTAAAGGTACTATCTCTTGTTACACTTGACCAATCTACTGCTCCCGCAACACAAAAGCTTGTCTTTCCCCCAACTTTTCCAAAACACGAGATATACCATTTGTTGAAATTAAAATCATCCTGATAGAAAAAAAATAATTAAAATCCACTTAGGTACCACAAACGCATCATCCACTCATCGTCCTAATTCTTATCTCAATGGAATCATATTTCAATTAATTAAAATAAGTTTCTCTAATACCAGGTGGGAGAAAAAGTGAAAGAAGCCTTACTCTTCCTCCCCAGAGGAATCAATTGATTCTGTTGATGGAGTACTTCTACCCTGTGCAAAAGTAACAATCAGAAAGTCAGATTCCTTATTCAGCTATCATGATAGATTGATCTAGTGTAGACTATTCTAGAGACGAGAAAATCTATGGACTTTTTACATCAATCCCATCATCAGTAAAAACAGGACCTGGTAATTAATGCCTCGTCTATTGCACTAAAAAACATCAGAGTATTAGTAGGAAAATCAGGGTTTCGAAAATAGATGCCAACACTCACATTGCTTCTCCCCCAAAATGTCGACCTTTTGACGTTTTGGTTTGAAGGTGTTAACTTGCTGCTCGGTTTCTCTATACATGAATCGGGTCCAGGGACACCAAGGGGTGGCCCGGGATCCATAGAGGAGAGTATCTCACCCATGGATCTCTCAGACTCGGCACCAGCTAATTCGCAAAGAGCATTTGTCTCATTCCCACGTCCCCTCGGTTGTTCATTCAAGGGGACATGAGAACCCGCAAGAGACTGAGAGTCCATTGTTGGTCTCAATTTTACTCCTTGTAAACAACCGTCTCTTGGAGATCCAGCATCTGAATTGTTTCCTACAAACCCCTGTGTAAAAAAATTAATGCACAGTTCAAATAAATACTCAGGGAAGTTCAAATATCGAATTAAATTTCTCGGAATTTTTGAGAGGCTATTTGTGGAATAATTTTTCTTGTTTACATGATTAAGGAGAAAAAATGGACAAATAACCAATACATTTTGTCCAGGCAATTAAAATATATATTTAACACAACATGCCTTTGCTTTGCAGGAAGTTTAGAAGTCATCATCGATGACACTTAATCTACTAAGAAAATGCAGCCAAAACCTCACTTTAAGTTCCATAACTAGTGGTTGATTCCACGGCTCGAACCCGTGACCTATAGATCGCATGGAGACAATTTCACCAGTGCTCTAAGGTTCCCTTCGTCATCAATAAAAAGAAATATAAAATGAAAGGAAAAGTAGCTAACCAGCTATCTGATTTACTCATAAAATCCTTAATTTAGTTCAAACACAAGACGCATTAGCCGTTGGGCCTCCCATTCTGTTTGTAAAATTGGCCCAAAATTATACCTGATAAAACATATTGGCCCACAAATTATTAAAGATCTTCATAACAAGAGAAAGAACCTTATAATCATAAAGATCACTGGCAGCAGAACCACTGCTTTCGCTTAATTTTCCACTCAATATGCGATCACAATCATCATCAGTATCGGGGTCAACCTCATTTTCAGCATCATGATAACCATTCTCCTTCATATCCAGATTTTCATCATCTGATGATTCTTCACTCCCACTATTTCCAACTTGAGAATCCGCTGAAATAGAGCACCTATGTAGATTATCATCCTGTAAGAAAACACAACGAAAAGCTAAGCACGGTCCATCGATGTAAATTTTGCGGAGGACAAGCTAGTACAGCAAATATAGATTGTTGTAACTTGTAGGATTGCCCAAGCTAAAACCAACAGAGTAAATCAGGGGAAAAGAAGAAGAAAGAGAATCACATCTCAAAAGCAAATTTTAGATACCCAAGATATAAAATATTGAATGCTTTTCACTGTTTTTCTTTTCATGAAGGATTTTGACAGTTTTTAAGAGCAACTTACATCAAAAATATTTTCATACTC
>ML430829.1:6455-31111 GCA_005239525.1 Nicotiana knightiana
GACATCAGCTCTAGAGCTGAAGTTCTCTAGAGCTGAAGTTTTGTCTTTGTAACTGGGGAACTTCAGCCTCGTAGCTAGAGCTGAAGTTTTGTTTTTGTAAACTGGGGAACTTCAGCCCCGTATGCTGAAGTTGTTGTCTTTATTACTTGGGAACTTCAGCTCTAGTTTGTAACTGTAACTGGGGAACTTCAGCCCCGTATGCTGAAATTTTGTCTTTATAACTGGCGAACTTCAGCTCAGCGAGGGAAATGAGAGCTGAAGTTATTTAAAAAGTGGGTACAAGTTAAAGGTTTTTTAAAAAGCGGGTATAAGTTAAATGGGGGCGACCAAATAGGATACCCCGCGCAATTTTTACAGCTGGAAGGCAAGTCTACATTAAGGAAAGTAGATCAAGCAGCAGTAGTGTTTCTCGTGGAGGTAGTCTGTACCTTGAAATTAATTTCAATTTCACATTGCGGTACTTATATCTCTTTATGCTTTTCTTAGAGATTTGTTCTATCTTTTGCTTGCTTGAGTAGTTCTTTGGTTGAACCTATTACCAGTCTCCTTATGCGGGATATAATATCTTGGTCATGACTTAATCTACACGTTCTTTAGTTAGCCTGTGTACGAAGATTTCCTGTTTCATTTGGATTGATATGATAGTACTTCAACTCCCAAATATGTTTGTTTGGTTATCAACTAACTGGAGGTACTGTGGACTTTCCATTTTATTGGCTTGCGAGTTTTTTTTATTGTATACAAAGGAAATCTTCTTATCAAGATACTAAGTACCAGTCAAGGCTTGATCTTTCTAGGTTACATAGTCCATTTTAAGATCACTTTCAAAGTTAAGCTTCGCAAAAACAGGAGGTACAACATAAACAAAATTTGTTGAATTGCATCTTCCTTTCTTCCTTCCTTAGCTACGCCTACACAGTCTGATACCTTGTTTGCTTCTGTGTGTAAATATGTCATACCTGAAATCCTCTAGCCTAGATAGTAGGAACCTGCAGTCGTCAATCAGATTAGTATAACAACTATCACCTTCTTTTATCATGTCAATCACTTCTCTGGAGTCATGTTTCAGTTTGTAACCGATGTAATTGATGCCTTAATGCTATTTCTTGACCTTCTCTTAGAGCTCTTAATTCTGCATGTATATTTGTTATGTTCTTTTTTCTTATGGTTATTTGTTATGCAGGGGATAAATTTGGAGTATCCCAAAAGCCAGCAACCATTACTGTCTCTGAAGACATCACTGAAACCCCCTCTGCCTTAGAAGCCCCGTCAATATTAAGTTTAATCCAGCCTGTGTCTGGAGGTTGACATCTTATTTGTTTTAAGATGTAGTCCATAGAATAATTATTTTCTCTCAAGGCTCGAAAAAAGTCAAAGGCTCTTGATAAAACGTGGCTTGTGAGTTACTTTAGTACTACTCTACTTATGTTGGGCAGTGATATTTTTGGTGGGTGCAAATTGTAATTTTATTACTTTTTTCACCCATCAACATGTGTTTGCTGAATCTATGAAGAATTCAACCTTATCAAAGAAAAAGAAGAAGAAGAGAAGATTTCAATGATTGCGAGCAGAGCACCATTAAAGAATATTTTAGTATCTGCTTCTTTTAGTATGCATGTTTTGACCCTCTGTTTGTCAACATATTCTTCCACAACTGCCTTGATCAGGAAGGCAAAGAGGCAAAGGAGGATGTTTCCAGGATTGAAATTTTCAGAGGGGAAGCAATGAAGGCGATGGTTTTCGTGGCACATGATAATATAAGAGTATGACTTACCAACCCGAAAAACTAAATTTTGGCAGGGGATGACAAGGAATGTGGCTCACTGTTCTCTCTTTCTGATGGTATAGTCTTCTCATGGAGGGAATTAGATAAATCTCAGTGTTTTTTTTGGGCACTGAATGCATCCAGAATAAATTTTTGCTCTTTCTCCTATAATCACAGTTTACGCTAATTTCTTCCTACGATATGGTACTACATCCAAGATGAAATACTGTTAATTTGATTGTTCAATGCCAGCTTGTCAGAATGTGTTGAGCAAAGCTAAATGGTATGGTGGTGATATCAAGCGGCTTCCTCGCAATCCATGTCCCCCAATTCTACTGATTGTAATATGGTATTAAACATGTAAGCTTTGCAAGCAATGAAAGTCGCGAGGAAATTGTCAATATAAACGCTTAGCACAATTGGAGTTTGAAGAGTGCATCTGTTTCACCATTCACAGGGTTAGTCAGTCAACCACGATAGCAGAAGAAATACAGAAGTCCTGTGCATCAGTTTTATTACTACCATAGAGGCTAAATTACAGGTTCTTCCTAATTGCTCACTAAGCTTCAGCTAATACTGCTGTTAAATATTTGAATGAGTAATGTTTTTCTTTCAAGTCAAGCAGTTATAGAGGCTGTAGCTACGGTATGCAGCATTGGTGGCGCTTGTATATCATCATTCTCATCTTCTATCCCCCAGAGGAAATTAGCATAAGCTGCATGTATGTGGCTGTCCACACATCAAAGATGAAGAGGTCAGTTCTTGAAATAAATAACAACATTTTTGAATTGTATTTCTATAATACAGTTTATTCTCAGTAGTGTATGAAAAGCGAACCTGTCACTAGAGGCAGCTTGAACAGCTCTTTCAAAATAGCTCGTGGCTCTATCTTCATCGCGGTGAAGCTCCCATATTAGTTTAGCGTACTGTGAAAGAATTTCACCATCACTTGGATCTGCTAAAATAGCTCTTGAGTAGTATTCCTCTGCCCCTTTAAGATCTTTCTTTGTCTGCTCCAACATGAAAGAAGATAATTAGCAAAAGCATAGGTGGCTATTCTGGACTCTCAAGATGCTATTAAACAGGCAAAACAACAGTAGCTTAAGGAAGCATAAAGACTCACTTGGTATAAAAAGTTGGCATAATTCCTCAAGAATAGAGAATTGCCAGGATTCTCTTCCAACATCCTCTTGTAATACTCTTCTATGTGGAGCCCCTGGCTGTCGCCACCACCTTCCCTATCGAAGGCTACTGGCCGATAACCGCCTCCTCCTCCTCCGTTGCCCCAGCCTCCATAGGGGCCACCATCATCAAAACAACCAATATCAGCAACCCCAATTCCTCTTGCTAGGTACATTTCTTCTCTGCCTGCAACAATTTCTAACTTTAAATTTTGACTCACATCAGTCATTTCCTCTTTTACACCATTAGTTCCCAAACTGTACTGCCTACTAATGTAATCAAAGTCATCATCTTCATCGTCGCTGTCATCGTCCGAATGAAGCTCCCTTGAATTGTGAATGTTGAAAGATGGAATGGTTTCCATGAATGCTTTGTGGGGTTTACGTGCAAGCATCTTGGGTGGTTTTGAGAGGCTAAATTCATCAACTTGTTCATTTGACGCTTTTGCTAATCCTTCCAAGTTCCCTTCAGATTGAGCTCTTCTAAAACCATGAGATGCTAATTGTCTGCCATTGCTAAACTCAGAAACTGAAGGAGAGATGGGAGAGTTAGAAGGGTATAACATCTTGGTGTAATTCTGATATCCACCATGGTTACGTGAGAGTTTGGTGTAACTATGGTAAATGGAATTGGGGGTGTGATTAGGGGTTAAATCAGAATGCTGATGGTGGTGGTGATTGCTTGGACTCTCTGAGAGTAAAGATCTAAGAAGTGGTGTTGATGAACTCCTTAGCATCATTTTTTTCTTTTCTTGTTTGAGTGTAAAACAAAGATTCAACCTTTTTGATGTGACTAGAAAGTTCCTGTGGAGAAGAGAAAAGATTTAGGCATAAACTGACAAACCCCAAAAGGAAAAATCAATAGCAGAAGAACAAAGAGAGACGTACCTCAAATGAGTATTCTTGAAATTCTTCTGGACCAATAATCTTGCTGGTGAAGAAATGATTCTTTATATAGGAAGAAAAGATTTTTACATAATAAATGGAAGATATTACAATAGTGTTGGAATTGAAGAAAAAAAGGAGTGGTGGAGAATGAAAGTTTCCAGCTAGCTTGCTAAAATATCAGATTTTGCTTAATTATTATTTTAGTTGGAAAAGGTCAAGAGTGGTTGCTTTTTCACATGTGTGTTTGGGGTGATATGCTCCGTTGGTTACCAAAGAAAACAAATTGGATTTTGGCATTCATCTACAGCTTGGAATTAACAAAAATGAAGAGTTGTCCACTTGTTTTCTTGGGTAGGACTAGGAAGGTAACAGGGTAAGAATTGTAGTCTGACATTTTAGCATTTGAATATTCTGGCATCTAGCACGTTTTTCATCCATTTCACGTTACGCGTTGCACTGCTTAATTGATTAGTATGTTACTAACTTATATAATCGTATACAAATTTTGCCGCAGGAATTTTTACAACAATTATTCACACGATTTGGCTCCAAGTCTCCATTTTCAAATGTAATTTGAGAATATTGTTTTCGAAAACTGATTTTGTTGATACCTGTGAAAGCTAGGGAGAAACTGCCACCGTTGCTTTTTTCCCACTTCTTTCTTCTCTTTATTTTATTATTTGTTGTCGCGGAAAAGGAGAAGTATAATCTTTTTCAGTTTAGAATATCTTAAATAATAATCTCTAAAGTTAAAATCTCTGTAACTTTGGATTTTAAATAATAATCTTAGTTGATATTTATGGGACTCTAGAAAGGGTTTAAAATCTTCAATGATTACAATTCGAAAAATTTAAGATTCCGTATGGATATATTAGTGTAAGATTTAAGGAAGCGCTAGTGTAAATTAAGCTCACACTGCCAATTCATGCTTTTGCGAATGCTGTAATTAAGATCTACATGAATATATAAACTTAGACATCGTAGACGAGAATCATTATTATATACATCATATTAGTTGATTGTCGGGAGGGTAGAGTGTACGCAGACCTTACCCCTACCCAGAAGGAGTAGAAAGGTTATTTCTGGGAGACCCTCGGCTGTAGGACAATAGATCTGTGACAACAAAATCCGAAAAATAATATCAGCAACGTAAGGGACATCAAATAAATGGAAAAGTAGTAACACAAATATTATGCAAAAGTGTGAAACACAACATAAATCGCTAGCAGTGCTAGACAAAACACTATCATACTCGTCGGTACAAAAAGGGAAACCGGGACAAAGAGGAAAATTGCTCGACTACCCTTTAACCTATAACCATAATGCTCGACCTCCATACCTTCCTATCAAGAGCCATGTCCTTGGAAATCAGGAGTCGCGTCATGTCTTGTCTAATCACCTCGCCCAATACTTCTTGGGCCGCCCTCTACCTCTTCTCGTACTGCCAAAGCCAACCGCTCACACCTCCTAACCGGGGCATCTAGGCTTCTTTTCTGCACGTGTCCGAACCATCTAAGTCGCGCTTCCCGCATCTTGTCGTCCATCGGAGTCACGCCCACCCTCTTCGAATATCTTCATTCCTAATCTTATCCAGTCTAGTGTGCCCATACATCCATCTTAACATCCTCATTTCTGCTACTTTCATCTTCTGGATATGTGAATTCTTGACTAGCCAACATCAGCCCCACACAACATGGCTGGTCTAACCACCACTCTATAGAATTTATCTTTGAGTTTCGGTGGCACATTCTTGTCACACAGGACTCCAGACGCTAACCTCCGTTTCATCCACCCCACCCCAATACGGTGCGTAACATCCTCGTCGATCTCCCCATCTCCCTAGATAATTGACCCTAAGTACTTAAAACTTTCTCTCTTGAGGATGACCTATGAGTCAAGCCTAACTTCCACATCCGCTTCCCCCATCACGTCGCTGAAATTACATTTCACATATTCTGTCTTAGTCCTACTCAACTTGAAACCTTTAGACTCCAGGGCCTGCCTCCATACCGCGAGTCTCCCATTAACGCTGCCTCCCGTCTCATCAATCTGAACTATATCATCAGCAAACAACATACACCATGGCACCTCTCCTTAAATATGGTGTGTCAGTGCATCCATCGCCAAGACAAATAAGAACGGGCTGAACGCAGATCCTTGGTGCAACCTCATAACCACCTAAAAAGTCTCTGAGTCACCTCCCACAGTCCTAACCCGATTCATAGCTCCATCATACATATTTTTTATCGCCCTAATGTAAGCCACTAGCACCCCTTTCACCTCCAGACACCTCCAAAGGACGTCCCTATGGACCTTGTCATACGTCTTCTCTAGGTCAATAAACACCATATGAAAATTCCTCTTCCTATCCCTATATTGTTCCACCAACCTCCTGATAAGGTGGATAGCTTCCATAGTAGAATGACCCGACATGAACCTGAACTGGTTTTCCAATATAGACACCACCCTTCTCATCCTCCCTTCCACCACCCTCTCCCAAAATTTCATGGTATGACTTAGTAACTTGATGCCCCTATAATTGTTACAATTCTGGATATCACCTTTGCTCTTGTACACCGAAACCATTGTACTCCACCACCACTCATCAGGCATCCTCGTCATCCTGAAGATAACATTAAACAACCCAGTCAGCCACTCCAAACCTGCTCTACCCGCATATCTCCAAAACTCTACTGGAATCTCGTTTGGTCCGGTCGCTTTGCCCCGACTCATCTTACCCATCGTACCCACGACCTTCTCAACCTTAATGCGCCGAAAATACCAAAAGACACGTCATCTCTCGGAGTGCCCCAATTTCCCTAACACGATGCTTTCATCCCCCTCTTCATTAAGAAGTTTATGAAAGTATGACTGCCATCTTTGTCTAATCTGGGCCTCTTCCATCAATACTCTACCGTCCTCGTCTTTGATGCACCTCACTTGATCCAAGTCGCGAGCCTTCTTCTATCGCGCTTTGGCCAACCGAAATAACTTCTTGTCCTCACCTTTACCCCCAAGTTCCTCATACAGTCGACCAAATGCAGCAGTCTTAGCCTCTGTGACTGCTACTTTTGCCTCCTTCCTAGCCTCCTTATATCTTTCTCTGTTCGCTTTCCTCTGATCCTCGTCGGTGCTATCTACTAACTTAATGTAAGCCGCTTTCTTGGCTTCACTTTACCTTGGACCACGTCATTCCACCACCAGTCTCCTTGGTGCTCGCCAGAGTAACCTTTCGAAACTCCCAACACCTCTCTCGCTGCCTCCCTTATACAGTCCGCCGTCGCCGTCCACATAGCGATAGGGTCCCGACCACTCTTCCAGGCACCTATAGTCGTCATTTGCCCCTCCAACTCCCATGCATTATCCTTAGACAAAGCTCAACACCTGATCCTCGATTGATCCCGTACAAACCTCTTCTTTCTCTTTATCAAGATACCGACGTCCATCACCAGGAGCCTATGTTGAGTTGCAAGGTTTTCACTCGGGATCACCTTGTAATCCTCTCACAACCCCCTATCACACCTCCTGAGGAGGAGATAGTCAGTCTGAGTCTTATCCACCAGACTCCGGAAAGTAACCAAATATTCCTCCCTCTTCGGGAACATAGAGTTCACGATCACTAACTCAAAAGCTCTAGCAAAATCCAACAGTGAGGTACCACCCCCATTCCTATCACCAAAGCTGAATCCATCGTGCACCTCACTATAGCCACCAGCAGAAGACCCA
Organism: Nicotiana knightiana; assembly: GCA_005239525.1. Taxonomy (NCBI): domain Eukaryota; kingdom Viridiplantae; phylum Streptophyta; class Magnoliopsida; order Solanales; family Solanaceae; genus Nicotiana; species Nicotiana knightiana. The sequence continues at coordinate 14,016 of ML430829.1, forward strand.
ATATGACCATTGAAATCTCCTCCTATGAATAGCTTCTCCGTAGGTGGAATAACGCGCACCACCTCATCCAGCGCCTCCAAAAGTGCCCTTTAACCTCCTCGTCCAAGCCCGTTTGCGGCGCATAAGCGCTAATGACATTCAGAGTGCTCCCTCCAACTACTAACTTAATCACCATCAATTTGTCATTCACCCGCCTAACCTCTACCACTGACTCTCTGAGCTCCCTATCCACCAAAATGCCCACTCTGTTCTTGCCCTTCACGACACCGGAGAACCACAATTTATACCCGTCTACATTCCTCGCCTTCGATCCTACCCACCTAGTCTCCTGCACACACGCTATATTGACCCTCCTCTTCTGGAGAATCTTCGCCAACTCTATAGACTTACCTGTCAACGTCCCTATATTCCACGATTCAATTCTCAACCTACATGCGACCTTGTTCGCTTTACCCCCTCTGGGACCCGTCCCACCCCCTGACCCTTGCCCTACCCCCCTCCTCACCACCCGACCTCCCCGAGGACATGACCCTATTCTTTCATTACAAACCACAGTTTCTATACCTACGAAGGTCTAAAAATGAGAAAGAAAACACCACACAGAATAACAAAGGGAGCAAATATAACTACAAGCCCACTACTAGACTGACTAGACTAGTACGAAATACTACGGCAATAAAGTAATCAATACAGGAATAGAGAAACAGGAAGCGAGAGGTACCAATTCCAGCGAATAGAACTTGGAACTTTCGACTTGGTATATTTTCGATGCTATCAGTTTGATGACCTGGATTATAATTATCTTGTATTCGTTTTCTCTTTTTATCTTACGGAAACTAGTTCTCGCTCTCTCTATATATATTATATTACTAAATTACTATAACTTGATGAAAATTGATTATATTTTTAGTAAAGTGACTTTCCTAATCAATTTTCATTAGTTCAGTACAAAACAAAGCATGGACTCTTTTAATTGTTTAAAAAATTAGGTGAAAGGAAAAATGCCAAATATCCTAGTTACAAAAGGTAAAGCTGAGTGATCTTTAAGTTACTATAAAATAACTTTAATGACCAATTTTCATTGGTTCAGAACCTTTTGAGGAATCACTCTTTTTATCGGGCAAGTTTACCGCATAAATGATACTTATCAAATAACCAATTTTTTGAGTAGCTGAATATAATCCAATGTATAGACGATATCTGGAAGGATAAAGCTCCATTATTTCCTTATGATCCTTGTGAATATCTGTCACGATCCAATTTTCTCTTCGTTTAGGTGTTGTGATGGCGCCTAGTCTTAGAAACTAGGTAAGTCTAACATTAACTGAATAACAACAATAATTAAATAATATCTAATAACTTTTGAAATAGAAAATTTCTATAAAATTTACAATCCCAAAACCGGTAATACAAATCATAAGATCTACAGAGTTTTGCTGGAAAATCTCTAAATATGACTGTTTCGAAATAAGAGTAAACAGTGTAAATACAAAATCAGAAGGTGACTCCGAAGTCTGCGAACGCAGCAGCAGGTTTACCTTGAGTATCCACCGCAAGATCTGAATAGCTAGCTAATGATCAACTGCCTTCGAAATACCTGGATCTGCACAAAAATGTGCAGAAATGTAGTATGAGTACACCACAGCGGTACCGGCAAGTATCAAGACTAATCTCAGTGGAGTAGTGACGAGGAACACTCAAGACACCTACTGGACTAAATAACCTGAACATTTATAAGTATAGAAACAATAGAGTACGATATCTATATAAAGACTACGCATAATGACAAATAATACGGTAATTGCAGTAAGAAAGAAAAACAACAACTAACAGCGGAACACCATAATAATGACACTGTAGAATGAATGAAAATACAGTCTAAATTCTGTTATCACAGATAAAGGAAAGGCAAGTAACAACTCAACGAAAACGATCGCTTTCACACTAGGTTTTAGTCAATAACCTCCACGAGGTACCGAACCTCACAATATTCATAATTCATGGGTTCCAATTTGTGAACCCTAAACACTTGGTATCATGTGCCTAAGCTACAACCAATAACTGCACGAACGACTCACGTACCAATAGAACCAGACGAGGGTGTGTATCAATACTCAACAATATCAAGATCCATCCACTTAACTGATAAGAGTGATTAACTACGTGTATGCTTGTGCAAGTGTTCTAACATAGTTCGTGCCAGCTCGTACGTATAGAGAAAAAAAGAAGAAGAAATGGACAGCAAGTAGATTATTTTTCCCACAATTTTTCACAAGATAAAACTCACACAGGTAAGTTCGCCACTACACAAATATCAACAACAAGAATGCCCCCAGGCCATCACAAGTCATCACAAATCAATTCCTGACATAGCCCACCTTGTCTCGCCACGTGCGCAATTAATAATGTGAATGCCCGCCTTGTCTCGCCATACATGCATAATAATATTCCCACCTTTTCTCGCCACATGTGCAACCCACATATATATAGCCCGCCTTGTCACACCGCATGTGCAAATATTGATAGTAACAATAGCACGACAGAAATCTCGTGCAACCCAATAGCACCCGCATGGCAGAAACCTCGTGCATCACAGTAACAACCGCACGACGGAAACCTCGTGCATCACAACAAAAAGTACAACAACAACAATGACAATAATACAAGAGTACGATAAGTAAATCAACTCAATAGCTCTCGCTCACAAAGAAACGGTTGAGCTAGTTCACAAGTAATAACCACAATAGAGAATACTAGTCATAATAAGAACAACTCCACACGGGAGAAAATAATATGTAACAACGATCCCATAATGTACAGTTCAACAACAAGGGAGCTAACACGAGTCAAATAATTATAAATAAAGGCAAGTCAACTAAGATGTAGAATATCTAAACTTCTTTTAAGGTTGGGAAATTACGGAAGATATACAACAAATTCAATTAAGGATAAGCAGCAGAAAGATAATCATAACCTCAATTTAGGCTAAACAATTACAGAAGAGATAACAATAATTTCAAATAAAGATAAACAGTTAGGAAAATATAGCATGGCAATAGGAGAGGTAACAGTCTTCAGTTAAGTCATATAAGATTCAAATAAGACCAATAAGATTAACTTCTTATCATCTCAAAGATCATCTCTTCTTCGATTTATGTCGACTTGCTTACGGCGCGATCTATGGGTTGTAACACCCTCCTCCCTTAGGAACATTCGTCCTCGAATGTAAGGGTTTATGGGGAGTCTAACTCATCGTGGATTCTGAAGGAAATTTCTAGCCGAGTTTACCCTATAAAATGGATACTAGCCATACTTGCAAGCAGTTAAACCAACCTATGGACTCAAAAGGCTATACAAAGCATTATGGATATGTACATTATCTGCATATCACCATTTTGTATTAAGGAATAGTATTCTCAAGTTATTGCTTACCTCATAGAGTCTTTTCAGCTTCTATTGCGTCCTGCGTTCCCCCGACATTCTCGTTATCTTCAATCTGGAATAGGTAAGGGTATTTAGACTTCGTCTCTTCTTCTGCTTTCCATGTCATTTCTTATGCGTTCTTGTTCCTCCACAATACCTTGACGAAAGCTACATCTGTTATTCTCAACTTTCGGACTTGTCGATCTAATATAGCCACTGGCGCTTATTCATATGATAGATCATCCGTAACTTGTACATCTTTGATAGGGACGACCCGAGAAGGGTTTCCAATACATTCCTCAACATATATACATGGAATTCAGGTGGACAAATTCAAATTCAGATGGAAATTCTAACTCATAAGCAACCTGTCCAATTCGTCGAAGAATCTTATACGACCCGATATATAGTAGACTTAGTTACCCTTCTTCCTAAAATGCATAACACCCTTCATCGGTGAGATCCTCAGGAAAACCCAATCACCAACCTCAAACTCCAGATTACGACGCCGGGCATTTGAATAAGACTTTTTCCTGATTTTCACCGTCTTCAGTCGTTCTTATATAACTTCCACCTTCTCAATGGCTTGGTGAATCAAATCTAGCCCATATAGTTCTATTTCATCGACTTCGAACCATCCTACTAGTGATCTACATCTCCTCCCGTACAATGCCTCGTACGGGGCCATTTTAATACTGGAATGGTAGCTATTATTGTAGGTGCATTCTATGAGTGGTAGATGGTCATCCCGATTCCCCTTGAAATCTAGAACACATGCTTGTAGCACATCTTCGAGTGTCAGGATGGTATGTTCAGCCTTTTTGTCAGTCTGTGGATGGAATGCAATGCTGAGATTCACTTATGTGCCTAAACCCTTTTGAAAGGACCTCCAAACGTTATCCGTAAATTGAGCTCCTCGGTTTAATAAAATAGATACCGGCACACCATGAATCAATCTCCTTGATATACAACCTCGCATAATCTTCAGCCGTGTAAGTTGTCTTAACTGTAGAAAATGGGCAGATTTTGTTAGTCAATCAACTATCACCCAGATGGAATCAAACTTATGATAAGAGCGAGGTAATCCAATAATGAAGTCCATATTGATCACCTCCCATTTCCAGGTTGGAATCTCTATATTCTGAATCAATCCACCGGGTTTCTGATGCTCGATCTTTACTTGTTGACAATTAGGACACTAGGCTACAAATTCTGCAATAGACTTCTTCTTGTTATCTCACCAATACATCTCCTTAACGTCATGATACATCTTTTTCAAGACGAGATGGATGGAATATTGGGACTGATGAATCTCAATCATAATCTTCTCTCGCAACCCTGCCACATTAGACGCACATAATCAGCCCTGGTATCTCAGTGCCCTACCTCTTATAATCTTGAAAGATGTAATCTTATGTTGTTGAATGCCCTCTCTCAATCGTACTAAGGTAGGATCTTCATATTTCTGTGTTTTTAGCTCGACTACCAAAGACGATTCTGTTGTATTTTGTACAGTAACACCTCTGTCATCAGAGTCTAACTATCTGATTCTCATATTGGCTAGCTGATGAAGCTCTTTAGTCAGCCTTTGTCTACCTGCCTCAATGTGTACTAATCTTCCCATTAACGTACGGCTAAGATCATCTTCTACAACATTGCTTTACCGGGATGGTACAATATCTCGACATCGTAGTCTTTCAGTAATTCAAGCCACCTACACTGCCTTAAATTCAAATCCTTCTGCTTGAAGATGTATTATAAACTCTTGTGATCTGTGTAGATGTTAACATGGATTCCATATAAGTAGTGTCGCCATATCCAATTCCAAATCATGAGTCGGGTTGCATCAATACATACCCCAAACCAATACTTGAGGCATCACAATATACCAAATAACCTTCTGTTCCTTCTGGGAGGGTGAGCACTGGCGCAGATGTCAATCGATTCTTTAGCTCCTGAAAACTACGTTCACAAGCGTCAGACCACTGGAATTTGATAGATTTCTATGTTAACTTAGTCAATGGTGTTGATATAAAGGAAATCCCTTCTACAAACCGCCTATAATATCCTGCTAGCCCTATGAAGCTGCGGACTTTTGACAATGTTGTAGGTCTCGGCCAATTCTTCACTACATTGATCTTCTGAGTGTCGATACTAATACCCTCTTCAGATATCACACGACCAAGGAATGCTATTAAGTTCAACCAAAATTCACATTTGGAGAGCTTAGCATATAACTTACGATCCTGAAGGGCCTGTAATACTATCCGCAAGTGGCCCGCATGTTCCACCTTCGAACGAGAATACACCAGAATGTCATCAATGAATACGATCACGAACACACCAAGATAGGGTCTAAACACACTATTCATGAGATCCATAAAACCTGTTGGGGAATTTGTTAGCCCGAACGACATCACCAAGAATTCAAAGTGACCATATCTTGTTCGGAAGGCAGTCTTCAGAAAATCCTTCTCCTTAAGCCTCATCTGATGATACCCTGAATGTAAGTCAATCTTGGAGAAATACTTGGCACCCTGGAGTTGGTCAAACAGGTCATCAATCCTTAGAAGTGGATACTTATTCTTTATAATAACCTTATTCAACTGTCGATAATCGATACACATCCTTAACGACCCATCTTTATTCCACACGAACAAGACTGGCGCACCGCAAGGTGAATTTCTAGGCCTAATGAAGCCCTTATCCAGCAAGTCCTTCAACTGAGCCTTCAACTCTCGCAGCTCTATCGGGCCATCCTGTATGGAGGGATAGAGATCGGTTAAGTGTCAAGAAACACATCAATGCTAAACTCAATCTCTCTTTCAGGAGGAAGGCCTGGGATTTCATATGGCAATACATCTGGAAATTCATTGACCATGAGGATTGATTATAGAGTAGGCGACTTCGGTTCCGCATCCCTAATGCGAATTAGATGATAAATGTAACCTTTTGATATCATCTTCCTTGCCTTAAGATAGGAGATAAACCTACCTTTAGCATAGCAATGTTCCCCTTCCATTCAATGACGGGTTCAACGGGAAAGTGAAACCTAACCATCTTTGTACGAAAATCAACGTTTGCATAACAATAGGCCAACCAGTACATTCCCATTATCACATCAAAATCAACCATTTCTAACTCAAACAGACTCACCAAGGTTTGACGACTACAAATCATCATTGTGAAACCTCTATATACCCTTCTAGCAATCATAGAATCTCCTATCGAAGTGGATACTACAAGTGGTTTAGTTATCAATTTAGGTTCAACGCCAAACTTATCAGCCACAAAGTGTGTAACATATGATAATTTAGATCCCGGGTCATTCAACGCATATACATCATAAGAAAACACAGACGATATACCTATAACAACATCCGGAGATGACTCGAGATCCTGTCGACCTACTAGAGCATAGGCTCGATTTTGAGTACCGCTAGAACTCGGCACTGCACCTCTACCTCTACCACGACCTGTCGATTGCTGAAAACCTCGTGCTGGAGGTCGAACTGATGAGCAAGAACTAGACACATATCCAGTCGCCTGAGCCATACCACCACCTCCTTTGTTAGGACAATCCAATATCATATGACCATACTATCCACAAGAATAGCACGCATCGGAACCTCGACGGCACCGTACAAAGTGGACATTGCCGCACTGATCACAACGAGATGTTGGGGTCTCATCTGACTAGTATCCATATGATACTGCGAGCCCGATGCTCACGAACTCTGATCTAGACTAGAATAGATTGATCGATCATATTGAGGTCTCGAAACTGTGGTGGAGCACTAGCTACAGGTGGCATCGAACTCCTCGAAGACTAGGGCTTGATACTACCTGTAAAGTCACCAGAATACCCTGCGAATCTCTCCCTCTCATGTTGGCCCCTATCATGCTCCCTATTTTCCCTTTGTTGACGCTTACGATCTTTAGTGTCTGGGTATAAGCCTGAATACAGTAAATATACATGCCCTCTACCAAGGAGGTTGTCGTGCACTCATTTATCACATGTGGTCCCAACCCATTCACGAACAGGTGCACCCTATCGCTCATCTCGGCCACCATATGGGGAGAATACCTTTCTAAAGAATCAACCGTATACTGTACGCTCGTACACTCATATTACCTTGTCCAAGGTTCAAGAACTTATTAGCTCTAGCTCGTCGTATTTCAACTGGCAAGTAGTTACGAAGAAAGGCCTTAGAAAATTCCTTCCACACAACTGGAGGAGCATTCAGACCCCTGAATCTCTCCCAACTGTCATACTAGAAAATCGCTAAATACCGTAATTGATAAGAAGCCAACTCTATTGCCTCAGTGTCACCAGCGTGCATAACCCGCATTGTACGATGAACTTGATTTGGTAAACACTAGAGGGTCTAGATTAATGAAATCACAAACTCTCTCACTAAACAGTTTATCAGCAGCACCAGTATTCTGCCTCTAAGCATAAGCAGCTACCAGTCTTGTCAACAACTGCATCACACCATGCATATCATGGTCTGTAGTACCAGACGGAGGAACTGGAGGTGCTGGATCCCTCCTAATATCATCTGGAGGAGACGGAGCAAATGAAGTATGAGATGACATCTCACGCTGAGCCTCACTTTGGCCTGCTCTGGTTGGAGGAATCTGAATGGTACCTTCTCCTGTAGTTGTATCAAGCCGTCTACTAATTGCTTTCTTCCTAGTCGAAGGCATTGCTGAAAGAAAACAAGGTGAATAATAGACATGAACACTTACGACTCAACTCTACGCACGATCTAGATTCATGAAAAAGGTAACAACCCTAGATGTCATGTAGCCTCTTGATTATAAATGTGGCGCGCTACACATTCATAATTAGAACTCTTTACAGATACGTCTCATAGACAATCCCTAGGAAACACTTGCTCTGATACCAAGTTTGTCATGACCCAAACTGGAGGGCCATGACTGGCACCACCATACATATCGAGCACCAACTTACATTTTATCTAACCTTTTTTATTATCTATAAGGGCCGACGAGATCAACATAAATGGTAGACATGAATATGAACAACCAACAATGATAGATATGGCATGGACATACATAACATGGGACGACAAGGCTGTCATGAAGCTATATATAAGGTACGAGCTGACAAGCTGCCATGAGAGACTATACAACAAAAATCAGCTGACAAAGCATCCAAACTATACATGGGTCAACACCTGACTATGAGCCTCCAAAGGAACATAAGTGCTGCAACATGACAGAACAAGGCCCCAACATACCCATAATATTTCTAACAAAAGTGTATACCAAGACCACGGCAAGTTCGGAGAAGGGATCTCGCCAATAATCACTGAACTGGCAAGCCTACTGTGGTGGGGGTTGCGTCTACCTGTCTATAAGGACCTGCAACACGACATGCAGCATCCACAAATAAAAGGGACGTCAGTACGAATAAAGTACTGAGCATGTAAGGCAGGAAAGCATAAATAAGAACAGTAATGTAAGCAGCGATAGAGAATATATAACCTGTAACATCTGAGTGCCTCTGAGGGCGACTGACATGAAATGCATGATACTTAATATATATTGTAACACCTCGTACCTTAGTGTTTGGTACATCATAGTAAAACCATGTTAGTTGGAAGAGATTAAGGTCGTACATGAAGCTATAGATGTAAGACCCCGTAAGTTTATTGAATTTCAAAAATGTTATATATTGACTTGATATGGTACTTTCTTTTAAGAGAAACATTCTTTTGTAAAATTTGGATAAATATGATTATCAAAAGTTATTAGTATAATATATTTTGATAAATTTAGTTAAACACATGAAATGAGGAAAATTTTAAAGAATATTTTAAGCATTATAAGAAAAGAAATTACTTTTTCATAAGAAAAGTTATATTTTTACCCATTTTAGAATTAACAGTACAAAAAATTTGTGCTCTTAATATTAGGTTGACAAAAATTGGATTTGATAAAATTACATAGGTGTCAATAGTGGCGTACTCAGGATTTTACAAAAATGGGTTCAATAAATGATGACAGTAGCTAATAGTATAAGCGTTCATATATGACAAGCATGATTCGGTGGCCTTTTTTTTTCTTCTTTTTTTTTCTTAGCACAATCACTAGACAAATTCATTTGAAGTAGGCACACAAAATTTTTAACAAAGTTGAAAATATATTTAAAAAAGGGTACAACAAATTTATCTACTTTTTATTTAGTTTAACAAAAGTTTATTAACCCTAAAATATTTAAATATTTTGTTATTACTAAGAAGTTGTTACTTGCGGAAAAAAGAGAATCAAAAATATTTCTAAATGCTAACTCAATAATAGTGAAAAAAGAGCTATACACCAAAGTACAAAATTTAGTATGAAATAATTAAGCATTAATAATTAAATTAAACTAACAGATTATAAATGATTTCAGTAAATATACTTGCATGTTTTATCAACATTTATGAAAGAAAGAACCAAAATTCAGTTTATAAGTAGATTTATTTTTTTAAAGCTGATTAAAATATGGAATAGTTTTTATTGTATTCAAGCAAAGAAAATAAAGTGAAACAGAAAAATGACTAGAAATAGGACATGAGAGATATAAATTTAGAAGGGGAAGCTTGGTTGATTTGAAACACAATTTGTCTCGCCTACCGTATCATATGGTTAATTTGCACACACGTCGTTCCAAATGCAGGCAAAATAAAAACTGAAAATATGTACTGTGCGGATTCGAACCCGGTTATCGGACACCATTTTGAACCCCCTCGACCATCTCGAACTCGGTTTAAGCGGGTTTAAATATTATTTCTATATGTATTTCTTCTGTTTTAAATATAATCTACTTATATATACAATATAATTTTTTAACAAAGCGAGTTCAACTGAATCTCCTTGAGACCATGTGGGTCCGCCCCTGGGTGTCAATAAGTAGTCATGCATTATTTTATTAATGAGTCAAAGTTATTGATGTAGTGTGCAATGTAGAGGATAATATTTTATGTTATTTATACCATACACTTATATATATATATTCCATTATCTATATATGAAGTAATATGATATATACAACTTTGTTGTAGTAGACACATGCCCAGCTTTCTTCCAAAGTTGCATCTTTATCTAACTAGTCATGTTCCACCGCCAAAGATAACTAATGTTGCATCATAAAGATAACTAATGTTGCATCATATCCTTTCCTTAACTTCTTTATAAATCAATAAGTAGCAATTTACATTCCTCTTCTTTTCATTTCAATGAAGTATAAACAAAAGTCTTGTTCCTTCTTTATATTTTAACGGAGAAGAATAGTAATTTTACTCGGAGGTTTCTTTTATCAAATTATCTCAATTGAAGTAAGGTGTAGGGAAGCTTTAAAGAAGGTGATCTTCTGCGAGCTCGTATAAGTAATTAAGGTATGTTAAGGCTAATACTTTCTTCTTTTGACATGATCCAAGTAATAAAACGTAAATGTAATGTTATTCTATAAGTGATTCTACTCTTAGTAGTTAAGAATGTCTACGTTAATTCATTCCTGTAAAATGATACTCAAAGTATGTCTAAGCATGTTTTTAATTCCCTATTGAGGCATACAATATAGATATTAATATTCAGAATATAATGTTATATGCATCTTCATTTATCACCGAGCTACGGCCGGTTGGGCAGTCATGCATTTACCACCGAGCTATGGCGGTCGGGCAGTCATGCATTTACCCCCAAGCTACGGCTGGTTGGGCTGTTACACATTTACAACCGAGCTACGGTTGGGCAGTCATGCATTTACCACCACGCTACGGCCAGTGGGGCAGTTACAACTGATCAGTTGGGCAGCTAACATCACAATAATGATGTATTCAGAACTATGGTATTATAGCTATATATATGTATATACGAGATTGAACCTATTATGCTTGTTATGGCCCTTAGCGGCGGGTCAGATGTTGCAGGTTGATTCTTATCCCTCTTAGTAATAGTGTCTTTTTGTTATGTTCCATTCCTGTCACGACCCAAAATCCACTAGTCATGATGGTACCTAACCCAACCCGATAGGTAAGCCAACTAATAACTATCCAATTCCACTAATATTAATAAGATAATTAAACAAAAGGAATTATCTAAACCGTATAAATTCTCCAAGGACTGGTAGTACAAATCATGAGTTTCTAAGAATAGAATTTACAAAGTTGATGTGAAGTAAAAACATCTTCTGTTTGAAAAGTAAATAAACAATTTTTTTATAAATCTAAGGCTACCATGAACAAGATGCAGCTACAACAGAAATGCAGGTACATCTTCAAATCCGGCAACCATCGAACAAAGCAACAACAACAACCAATATATGCACGCAATGTGCAGAAGTGTAGTATCAGTACAGCCAACCCCGTGTATTGAATAAGTAACAAACCTAACCTTAGGTTGAAAGCAGTAACAAGCTAGAACATAGGTCGGGTCTAACACCAATAACCAATAGCATTTCATAACAACGTAGAGCATATAAATAAGAAAGTAACTCAGAGATAAAAATGCTCAGCTTTTTCACAATTTTCCGAAAATAGTTTCCCTTTTCAAGAATATCAGTGAAAACTCAAATCCTTTACCAAATCGTCGTAAAATATGAGATAGTTTGAAAACTGTAAATTTTTCCAAAAATCCTTTCCACAATAAATTAGATGTTTCATTTTCTTTCTAGATAGCAAGTGTGAAATACCTCTATGCCCACATATCAATATGTGTAAAAAGCCATGAATGACGCGATACCATATAACATGAGAAAAAAATGCATCTCTATGCATATATGTCATGTGTGCATGCAAATACCATGCATATAGGAGATAAATCATGTACTCACACTCTCAGAGTACTTAATCTCACTGTTTCACACTTTCCACTCATCATGCTCAACCACTCGCTACTGTATATGGCTCATACGACCCAGGGAAGATCCATCCCGGAATATATACATCATTGACCATCAGTCACTCAGTACCAAATGAAGAGCCAATCCGGCCCCATAGAGAAGATCCATCTCCATATATATAAATGCTTCGGACAAGATCCATGTCCAGGGAAGATCCATCCCTCAATATAATCAACTGTGCTCACTGGGGGTGTGTACAGACTCCGGAGGTACTCCTACAGTCCAAGCGCTATCATAAGCCAGATCTAGGAATAAATCAATATAACATATTGCGGCGTGCAGCCCGATCCCATAACTGTCACTCACAATCAGAATCTCAGCCTCACTCAGCCATCAATCTCTCCAGTATCACTCTCAGGCTCACAATGTCATGAAACTAGCCCGACAACAATGATATGATGTATCATTAAACAACACTGAGACCGAGATATGATATGAATGCATAAATATGACTGAGTATAAAATATCAATGAATCACTGAGATGAGCACAAGAAACAGCCACTATGGGTCCTAACAATATCAGCACAAAAGCCTAAACATGATAGTTAGCATAATTGAGAGTTCAGTTACTTTATCAGATGGTGAAAACACAATATCACCTAAATACCAATCACATAACACGTATACTAGGTTCATACCCTCAGCACTAAGTTTAGAAGAGTTACTTACTTCGAACAAGCCAATTCCAATACCGAGCAAGCCAATCGATGTTCCAAAAATGACATCCCGCGAGTTCTGACCTTCGAACGACTCGAAACTAACCAAAAACAATTCAAATACATCAAACAATTCTAAAGGAACCAATATCAATCGAAAAAGATCAAATCTTTAATCAAAAGCCTAAAATCGGCCAAAAAGACAAACCCGAGCCCGCACCTCGGAATCCGACAAAACTGATAAAATTCGAAACCCATTTAATTACGAGTCCAACCATACTAGTTTCACTAAAATCCAACTCCGAATCGATGTTCAAAACTCAAAAATTTACTTTATGAAATTTTAGACAAAACCCTCAAATTTCACTTTGAAATCATCAATCAAATGCCAAAAACGAAGATGGATTCATGAAATATAACCAAAATCTAGTATAGAACACTTACCCCAATCCATATGGTGAAAATCACCTCCAAAATTTGTCCAAATCCGAGCTCCCCAACTCAAAATATGATCAAATAAACAAACCTTCAATATTAAGTACTTTTGCCCAGCTTTTCTACCTCGTTTTGCGTTCCAAACTATCCCAAAACATATTTTTGATGTCTCCAATTGATTCCTTGTGAAATTTTAGTCAATATAGGCTTTTTAATCACTCCATTTGACCTTATAATGAAGGAGATATGTTGGTTTCAATATTTGAAAATAGTGCAGATTTTTAAATACGAAGTCAGTGGCAATGTCATAATTAATCTGAAAAATCTGGCAACCCAATTCTTAGTAAAATGATCATAAAATACTCATACGATGTCCAAATTCGACAATTATTTTTGATACGGATCCGTAATTACAATACGATCTAATGCTTCAACCAAAACAGAAATCGGAGCTCATTTGTTTAATGTGGTACCATTTATGCTTGAAGAAACGACTCAATTCTATCCAAAACTCACCCGAGACCCTCGGGACCCCATATGAACATACCAACAAGTCCCATAACATAACACTGACTTACTCGAGGCCTCAAATCAGGCATAACAACATCGAAACGATGAAACACACCTCAAATCAAACTTAATGAACTTTCGAACTTTCGACTTCTAAAAACCCGCGACGAAACATATCAAATCAACTCGGAATGAACTCAAATTTTTCACACAAGTCCTAATACATCATACGGAGCTACTCGTGCCCCCAAACTACCGAGCGAAGTGCAAATGCTCAAAACGACCGTTCAGGTCGTTATAATTCCTGCCTTACATACTCGGTATGATGTCCCTTTGTCTGGGGGTGCTATGTTTCATGCCACGCAGGTGTAGGTAGACGAGGCGAGGACCCTCCATTGTAGGCTGCCTCCAGATATCAGTTTTTGGTTGGTAAGCTCCACTTCTTCCTGGAGTATTGCCGAGGCATAGTTCTGTATAGTTTTTTTTTATGAGGATGTCGGGCGCCCTGTCCCAACTTATATATTATGGTCATGTTTTCTTAGAGTTTTTGCAGACAGTATCATGTGTATAGTTTTGGGAATGACATGACAACGGCTTTGTCGGCCCCTATGTATCTATATAAATCTTTTTGAATTAGTTATGCGATATAAATTCTAATATTGTTGCTTATATATATATATATATATGTGTGTGTGTGTGTGTGTGTGTGGCATGTAACAAGTATGATAGTAAACAAGGATAAGGTATGTGGCGCTCGGTTAAGTAGGCCCTGAGTGTCAGTCATGGCCCTCCTATTTGGGTCGTGACATATATATATATATATATATATATATATATATACACTCTTAAAAATATACACCTCTGTGGGCATCATATCCGGACATAATAGGCTCGGTAAAAATATACCCGGCCATCATAAGGCTCGATAGAATCGTACCCGGCCACATGGAGCTTGGTAAAATATAACAGATCAGTGGTTGCACAATAGGTGTCGTACCCGACCGACTATAACGCAGCTCGGTATAGTAAAATAGGTACACTTATATAATGCATGTTGGACTCATTAGAATCACATTCTGAACCTTTCGGGGAGACATAAGGTTGGTAACCTCCGTACACATTATTAGGACTAACTCTTCTTCATGGATCTTATAAGAATCAGGAAGTACCAGCAACATTGATAATATAAGAATAAGAGAAGTAACATCAACATCAATCGTTCCATAAGAAAGGAAACAATGTAAGTACTGCTAGCTTCTATGAGTGGAGTATATTTGGAAGCTCGTTCATTACATTATGTACAATCGAAGTCGTGTAAAAGAAGGAAAGGGATAACCTCACATATCTTGCATATACTGCACAACCTCAAGCTATTCAAATGTCACGACTACTTAGTCTACAATAAGAGAAATGATACTATCGTTATCGTTTAAGCGTCGTAACTATTATATACCGACCGCAACCTATTTTATGATGAAACAAATAGAACCTCCCCTATTTATATGACTTCCCAAAATTTAAAAAATTACTAAACAGCCCGAAAAACATCAATAGTAATTATATTAAGCCTCCAAAATAGTCCACCAACCAACAATATTACTAACAAGCCTTTCGGTAGATATCTCACAAGTTCTAGCTTCAACGACTTAGCCGAAACTTGAATAATATTAAATAAATATAGAGTAAGAGGTTCCTTACCTTTAAGAAGATATAAATACTCCAATTTGACCTTACTTCACCACAAAATATCCTTCCAATGCTGTCACAAGAACAAGGAAGCGAAACTAGCAACCCATTAGGGTTTTTCGGCACTAGAATCACTTTGGAGGACTTGAAATCACCCAGGGTTGATATTAAAAACTTGAGAGAGTATTTTACAGAACTTAAATCTCTAAAAATAACCTCCCACACGAGCTAGAACCACACAAAAATCAGCAACAACAAGAAGAACAAGAAACTTACTAGCGTCACGGGATTTCCGACACTTGATTTGTGTTGTTTGCCTTTTGTTTGGGTCTAGGATCATGAGAGAACCTTGATAGAGAGTTTTAGGTGTCTAGGGTCAGAAGAGAGTGAAAATGAATTAATTAAAACAGGCATAAGGCGTCTCATATATATATCAATATATATATATCTCAAACCGCCTTTGTGGGTCCCGTAGAGAGCTACTTGCACAGTCTTGCAAAAATGCAAATATCTCTCTACTCCGATGTCGTATCAACAAACGGTTTAATGCATTGGAAAATATACTCATAGCTATTCAATTTTATGGATATATCACCCCATAATTCAAAGTAAATTGGGGGAAAAGCTTAGTAACATTTGACCTAAAGTTTAGGTAAAATTATGAACGTAAGTTGCGACAACTTTTGTCGACCTTTGTTTCATAAATTGTTTGACTTCAAGACTTATGATACGGATATTATATAATTCAAATAACTTAACATGCGACCTCCTACGAATATTAAGCACCTCTAAATATGGGTTACAACATCCTTGATTCGTTTAACTTTTAATACTTATTAACCACTCTTATACACCCTTGTATCAGTTAAGATTAATAGGATTAACTTCTTATGATATCAAAGATAATTTATTCTTGGATTTACGTTGACTAATTAAAGCGTGATCTAACATACTCGAATATAGGTTGTAACAGGGACATTTTGAATTCAAGGTTGTTAGATCATGTTCAACAAGTTATTCTTTGAAATGCAATGACGAAAAGTGTGGATGGTATGTGCGTTCTTTCAAAATTAAAAATTCAACACTATTCAAGTTGTAAAGGTTGAGAAAAATTATGACTACTCAATTAACATAATGAAATCCGATCAAAGGCATGCAACTTCAAAGTTGAAAAGTGGTTACATTATTGACAATCTTCGAGACAATAGGTTTGACGATACACCAGCCTTTGTCATAATAGAAGTGTAAAAATTTCATGGACTAGACATTGGGTATCACAAGGCATGGACTTAAACAAAAGAGCGTGTGATTTTTTTCGGTTTCAATTTGATGAATTACCATGTATACATGTAATTGTAGCTATCGAGAAGAGAAATATCAAGAAGTCCAATTTATGCTCGAAGTGGTACTTGATGTGATACTAAATTGCATAGTCTAGCATGTGATATACCTTACATTTGAGGTGCTTTAA
>ML430831.1:0-32983 GCA_005239525.1 Nicotiana knightiana
TAACAATTCTGCTTCACCAACCTCGAACCACCCAATCGGAGACCTACACCTCCTTCCGTACAAGGCCTCAAATGGGGCCATCCGAATACTAGCATGAAAGCTGTTATTGTAAGCAAATTCGATAAGCGGTAAATGATCATCCCAACTACCCTTGAAGTCCAACACACAAGCCCGCAACATATCTTCAAGCGTCTGAATAGTCCGCGCTGCCTGACCATCAGTCTGCAGATGGAAAACCGTGCTGAGATTTACCTGAGTACCCAAACCTTGCTGAAATTTCCTCCAAAAAATAGCCGTGAACTGAGCTCCTCGATCTGAGATAATAGAAACTGGAGTACCATGAGGCCTGACTATTTCCTTGCTATACAACTGAGCGTACTGCTCTGCAGTATCGGTGGACTTGACTGGCAAGAAGTGAGCTGATTTCGTGAGTCGATCCACTATCACCCAAATAGAGTCGAACTTGCGCTNTCTGACAATTCAAACATCTAGATACAAATTCTACCACCCCTCTTTTCATACCGCTCCACCAATAAACTTCCCAGAGGTCTTGATACATTTACGTAGAACCTGGGTACACGGAATACCTGGAATTGTGAGCTTCCGCCATCACCCTATCCCAAAGATTATCCATATCAGGGACACACAACCTTCCTTGGCACCGCAAGACACCATCATCGCTTCCGAGTGAAAATACCGAAATTTTGCTATTCAAAACTGCCTCATTCAATTGCACCAATGTTGGATCAATAAACAGTTTCTCTTGGACTTCCGCTACAAGTGATGATTCTTCCCCATTATGCACCGTGACTTTCCCCTCGTCTGAGGTCGAGAGACAGACCCCCAGACTAGCCAATTGATGAACCTCCCAAGCCAACGGTCTCTGACCTTCCTCCAAATGGGCCAGACTACCCATAGACTTCCGACTGAGAGCGTCGGCCACTACATTTGCTTTTCCCGGATGGTACAAAATGTTCATATCATAATCCTTAAGAAACTCTAACCATCGCCGCTGCCTTAAATTCAACTCCTTCTGCTTGAACAAGTATTGGAGACTCTTGTGGTCTGAGAACACGTCTGCATGGACCCCATACAAATAATGCCGCCAGATTTTTAATGTAAACACAACTGCCCCGAGTTCTAAATCATACGTCGGATAATTCTTCTCGTGATCCTTGAGTTACCTGGAAGCATAGGCTATAACCTTCCCGTGTTGCATCAACACACATCCCAAGCCAATCCTTGAAGCATCGCAATAAACCACAAATCCTTCCGTGCCTTCTGGCAAGGTTAACACCGGTGCCGAAGTCAGTCTTTATTTCAATTCCTGAAAGCTCTTCTCACAAGCGTCGGACCATTGAAACTTAGTTTCCTTTTGCGTCAATTTAGTCAATGGGTAGGAGAGGGTAGAGAACCCCTTCACAAACCTCCAATAATACCCGGCTAGACCCAAGAAACTACGAATCTCTATCGGGGTCGTTGGTCTAGGCCAATACTTTATCGATGTGATCTTCTGGGGATCAACCTTAATCCCTTCTATTGAAACAACATGACCCAAAAATGTGACTGACTCCAACCAAAATTCATATTTTGAAAACTTGGCATACAACCGGTGTTGATGAAGAGTTTGCAGAACTGTACTGAGGTGATTAGCATGATCCTCCCGACAAAAATTCAAAATGGCCATAATGAGTCCTGAAGGCGATCTTAGGAATATCCTGCTCTTTGATCTTCAACTGGTGATACCCCGACCGTAAATCAATTTTGGAGAAAAACCTCGCACCCTGCAATTGGTCGAACAAATCATCTATCCGAGGCAATGGATACTTGTTTTTGATAGTGATTTGTTGGGCTGCCGATAATCAATACACATCAGAAGCAACCCATCCTTCTTCCTGACGAAAAGAACCGGAGCCCCCCACGGTGATACACTCGGCCGAATGAACCCCTTCTCTAATAAGTCTTTCAACTGCTCCTTTAGCTCCCTCAACTCTGCTGGCGCCATTCTGTATGGAGGAATAGATATTGGTTGCGAATCTGGCAATACATCAATCCCGAAATCGATCTCTCTGTCTGGCGGAATCCCTGGAAGCTCTTCCGGAAACACTTCAAGAAACTCATTCACGACTGGGACGGACTCGGGGGAAGACACTTCTGAAGTGGTGTCCTCAACCCAGACCAAATGATAAATACACCTCTTTTTAATCATCTTTGAGGCCTTACGGTAGGAAATAAACCTACCCTTTGGCACCACACCAACCCTTTTCCACTCGATAACTGACTCATTAGGAAATTCTAGCCTCATAATTCTAGGCTGGCAGTTGAGTTTAGTAAAGCACGAGTAAAGCCAATCCATCCCCATGATGACATCGAAAACTACCATCCCTAGTTCGACAAGATCGGTCGTGGTATCTCGACCACACACTGTGACAACACAATTCCTATAGACTCGTGCGGCTGTAATGGAATCACCAATCGGAGTCGACACAGAGAACGGCTCACGAAGCCGTTCGGTTTCTATCCCAAAACTTGAAGCAATAAATGGGGTAACATAGGACAAGGAAGACCTCGGATCAATAAGAGCATAACAATCAAGGGCTTGAACAGCCAGAATACCTGTAACAACATCTGGGCTGGGTCCACCTCTACCACGGGCTCTACCTCTAGCTGCACCACGCCCTGCTGGAGCTAGAGGAAGTACTGAAGATACGGCGACTGAAGAACCAGACGGCTGAGCAAAAGCACCACCCATGCCCTGACTGGGTGCACGACAATCCCGCCGAATATGACCTCTCACTCCATACCCGTAGCATACCGGGATATCCAGGTAACAAGGTTTGGTATGGAACCTCCCACACTTAGGGCACGGAGACCTCCTCTACTGCTGAAACCTCTCTCCTGGACGACCGGACTGATGGGGTCTCCTACTGTCTGATCCTGGTCCCGAGTGACTGCTCTGCTGATAACGGTGCGCTGATGGAGGTGCACTGGATGAGGACTGAGCATGAGACTGGGATGGCCCTGATGGTCCTCTCCCCTGAACTTGTCTCCCTCCTCCAACTGAACTCCCCGAGTGGCCCGCTGACCGGGCCCTGCTGATACTCTCCCTCTCCGACCTTATCTTTAATTTTCTAGCCTCCGTAGCCTGGGCGAATCCCACTATCTTACCATAATTCATGTCTGAGTGCAAGGCAGCTGCAACAGCTTCATTCACAACCAAAGGACTGAGGCCCTGAAAAAACCGTCGAACTCTGGCACCCATAGTCGGTACTAACTGAGGAGCGTACTTTGACAACCTAACGAACTCCAGGTGGTACTCCAACACACTCATATTATCCTGCTTGAGAACCTCAAACTCTGTAGCACGGGCTGCCATAGTCTCGGCAGGCAAGAAGTGATCCATGAAAGCATCAACGAACTCATCCCACCTCGCCTGAGGACTTCCCTCCCCGCGAGAACCCTCCCACATCTCGAACCAGGAATATGCTGCTCCCCTCAACCTGTAAGATGCTAACTCAACCCCTTCTATCTATTTAGCCTTCATAACCCGGAGCGTCTTGTACATTTCATCTAGAAAGTCTTGTAGATCGGCCTCTGGATCAATACCTGAGAATTCTGGAGGGGCTAACCGCAGAAACTGGTTGACTCTGGAACCGGTGGAATCTCCCTGTCCGCTAGAGGATACAGGGTCAGTATGGGATCTTTGGGCCTGAGCGGCCACTAACTGGGTCAGCATGTGAATAGCTACCCTAAGGTCCCCATCGGAAGTACCGGGACCTGAAGCTGGAACCGAAGAAGGGTCAGGGGTTGCAGCACCCTCTGCCGCAGCAGGAATAGGAACACTCTGATCTGGAACTAAAGGGCCAGATGGGTTCAAGGTCGGGGATTCGCTCTCACCCGCGCCATCGGGTACAGAATTTACGGCCACACTTGGGGCGGCATTGGCCTCTAGGCCAAGTCGAGCTCTCTCCTTTAGTGCCATCACTAAAATTTTTGGAACAGAGCACGAGTTAGACAAGAACATCCTCACTTTCCACTTCACCTCACGATATAGAATAACAATGAAAAGGGTGTTTCCTAAATGCCTATGTATCCCCCTAATTATAGGTGTGGCCGACAACACACTGATAAGAAGGGATCTACTAGACACGGATCCGAGACATCCTAGGACACTTTTAAAATCTGAGGTTATGATACCAAGTTTGTCACGCCCCAAAATCGAGGGACGCAACCGGCACTCAACCGGGTTATCCCAGTCAAGCGAACCTGATTTGCCTTTCCTACCCCACGTGATAATATCGTACATGATTTGTATGAAACAGTGAAATAAGTTTAAAAGCGTGTGATTACCATAAGAAGTCCAATTTCTTTTACTCGTATTACATTATCATATTACATTTGCCGTTACATACAAAATAGATACAACACTTCCAATACGGACCATGATTACGAACAATTACAACCACTGCCCAAAATATACATATATACACCCACATAGTGTCTGCGGAGCCTCTAAGAATGTTTAAGAGTTTATACAATACTTGCCGGCAACAAGGCCCCGGCTATATCTTACAATACATAATATACTCAAAAGAGATAGCAGGAACTACACATGGCCCCGAGAGGAAGGGGGCTCACCAGTACAGCTGGAAGAGGATGAGGAGAAGACACCACTAACGACGAGCTGGGCTACCTGCTATGGACCCACCTACATCCATATAAAAGATGTAGCTCCCCCGGCAAAAGGGACGTTAGTACTGTGGAATATTACTAGTATGTATACACAAATTTTATCCCAAGTACAATCAAACAGTACACAATTAAGAGACAGTGATATAACCAAATAAATCAAGGTACGTGAAAAGAAACAACCATAATCAAACAAGTTTCACAATCTTTCCCTTTTACCCCTTCAACATCATCATATTCAAGAGCCCATAGCTTTTGATTTCAGTAGTGATATCGATCACGTTTCCTCCTTATTACCTCGGCCACCCTTATTACCTCGGCCACCCTTATTACCTCATACCTCATGAAGCTTATTGCTTTGTGTTGCGGCGCGCAACCCGATCCCCCTAACAATCATATTTCATAACAGCAACCACAAACAATTACATCACAAGAATTATCCTTTCAAGGAATACAATTTCGTATTAACAGCTCATTTCATTGGGCCCAAGGCCTCACAACATTTATCAAGTAGAAAATTCCATGAACACGGTACTGCCACATTTACTCAATTAAGTTACATTATTTCATAATACTCCTTTCTTTATTTTTTCACGAATGGTTTTCAACTATTTCACACATTCCCACATAAGGTGCACATACCACATATTCGAACCCAACAAGAGGATTCTATGAAGGTTAAAGTTAGCCATACATACCTCGAACCAGTGTTTTTTTTCCTTAATTTCTAGCTCAAGTCACCGGACCTTCTAGCACCTTCAATCTAATTCACAATGTGACACATTTAAACTTAGAATTAGGAATCATGAACATGTCTTGAACTCATTTGAGCTTTCTATCAAACACTAGGTGCTCCTTTAGATTAACTAACCCCTTTTTTTTAGTTAAAGGTTACCCCACCCTACCTTCCTTTACTAGCTTATGATAAAATGGGTACATGCATGAAAGACTCTTAACCCCATCCTTACGAAGTATCCTACGCATAAGTCATTTTTAACAAAATCGAGAAATTGGGGGTCAGTGGGGTGGAAGCTTACCTCTTAGAGTGAAGAAAACTGTGTTTTACTTGATTAATTCCAAGCTTGATTGATGAAGGAAGACCAATTTGATGAAGTTGGGACTTTCTCTCTCTAGAACCCACTCTTTCCTCTCTCTAATTTCTCAGAAAAAATGGTTAAAATGAAGGGGAGGGGTGTTTTTAGTGGATTGGGGTCGGGTGTTAAAATTAAAAAAATAGAAGCCCGACACAAGAATGCGTTCGCATTCCTGACATGCGGTCCGCATAATCGACCTCATAATGGCCCTCAAGATGGGCCAAAATTTCGAAACACACTGCCCAGGTATGCCACCGTTATGCGGTCTGCATACACGTTATGCAATCGCATAATGAGTCACATAACACCCACTTTCTGGAAAAATTTGTATTCTTTAAATCTTGGGGGTACTTTTTACTCAGTTCTGGTCTGTTTCGAAAATTTCCACAATAACAACAACTCGGGGATTCATTCGGATATTATTATTATTATTAATTTTTTTTTTTTGACAAGAAAATTTTACGGGTCTTTACATGGATGATCTTTTCAAATGATTGGGGTCCCATTTATATAGTAGGGGAAACCCTAAATAAGGTACATTTCTATTACAATAAAGAATTTTATTGGTACAAATGTATAACCACCTAGTACGAATTTGTACTAATTTGTACAAATCTATCCCGAAATTTGTGCCATGATCTTTGGGGACGTGGCGAGAATCTTGTCCTTTTCGTAAGAAACCCATAACGACATTATTTGGCATCGGTCGTATCTTGCTCAGATTCTCATCGAGAACTTAGGCCCTCGATCCTCTTATTCCGTCTTCGAGCCCCAGCTCGACCTCCACCGGACTCCTGCCCTCAATGCAACTTCTCAAGCCTACAAAATCGGGGCATAATATTTTGACCGTATACAAAGTTGTCAATGGAAGTAACACAAGTCCTCCTGCTGACGCACCAGAGAATAGCAATGTGCGTAAGAAGTGGAAGCATATTAATGCTAAGATGGAGTTTATCCTAAAGAGGTCTATCTCTCCTAATTTATTTGATCATATTATAAGGTGTAAATCAGCTCATGAAATATGGAAGACCTTCGATCGACTGTTCAATAATAAGGATGAAGATCGGCTGCAGATTTTGGAGAATGAGTTAGCTAACACCACTCAAGGTAATCTCTCTATCGTCGAGTATTTTTTTAAGGTAAAAAATCTGTGTTCCGAAATTTCTCTATTGAATCCGGACGAGGCTATCTCTGAATCACGAATAAGAAGAATTATTATTAGTGGTTTAAAACCAGAATATATTCCCTTTGTTACATCGATTCAAGGATGGATTCAACAACCATCTTTGAAAAAATTTGAGAATTTGCTGTCGTCACAAAAGCTACTAGCCATACTGAAGGCTGGTGTATCTATCAAAGAAGGGGAAGAAAATGCTCTTGTCGCTAATAAGAGGAACTATAAAAGGGAAATCAAGAGATAACATGCACTTTTCCTCAAGTGGTTCAAGCTCGCCTGGAAAGAAGGGGAGTCTTCTAACAGTAAAAAGCTTTTAAAATGTTACTGTTGTGGCAAAGTCGGGCACATAAAAAGATATTGTCGAGCCAAAGAGAGCAATATAGCTCAAACCAAGAAAGCTGCTGAAAAAGAAGAAGAATGGGGAAAGTGCTTCACAGTAGAGACTCGAGCATTAAATGCCATGGCTTCCATATATTTTGAAAGAGACTGGATCGTGGATTCAGGATATGGGCACCAGCTCACTGGAGATCGATCCAAATTCTCCACCTTTTGCGAATACAACGGGCATGATATCATTGTTGCAGTAGATAATACAGTCCATAATGTTGAGAAAGAAGTAAATGTTGTGATCAACGAGAAGCAAACAGACACTACCACTCTCAACAGTGTCTTTCATGTTCTAGGTATAAAGAAAATCTATTTTCAGTTGCAAATGTTGTAGATGCTGGACATTATTTGCTATTTGGCCCACGTGATGTGAAGTTCCTCCGAAATATCAAGGTGCTCAAGGCAGATATCGTTCACTCAGGTAAGAAAGTTAATGATTTATATGTCCTATCTGCCTCTAATCCATATATTGAGAAGATGAGTAGAAATGGTAACACACATCTTTGGCATGCTAGACTATTTTTTAAGCAAATATACCACTAGGCAGGCTGCCTAGTGGCTAATATATAAATAAAATCCCGAAATGCCATGTTAAAATTGAATCTAGTGAAAGGATTGCCTAACTTAAAAATTTTTGGTGGAGGAGAGATTTGTGAAGGATGTCAATATGGAAAGGCACATCTTCTTCTATTTGACAGATCCTTGTCAAGGTACAATGCCCCACTAGAACTTATTCACAGTGACTTGATGGGGCCAACGAGAACTCCTTCATTCTCAGGCTATTCTTATATGCTAATTTTCGTTGATGATTTTACTAGATTCACTTGGGTTTATTTTGTGAAGCGCAAGTCATAAGTAGTCAGTAAGTTTGTGGAGTTCAAAGAAACAGTTGAAGGCAAACTCGATTCCAAAATTAGGTGGCTGCGAACTGATAATGACGGTGAGTTCACGTCATATGAGTTTCTTTCCTTTTGTCGTCAGCATGGCATTAAAAGAGAGCTGACATGCGCTGATACGCCACAACGAAATGGAGTGGTTGAAAGGAAGATCCGACACTTAACTGAGACATGTAAGAGTTGGCTTCATGCCAAGAATTTACCTAGAGCCTTGTGGGCTGAAGGTATGATATGTGCAGCGTACGTGATTAATAGGATGCCGCTTTCTCCAAACAATATGAAGTATAACTATGAATTAATGTTTGGAGAAAAGCGTAGCATGAAACACCTCAGGGGTTTTGGCTCTATTTGTTATGTTTACATTCCGGATTCTCTACGGAGAAAGTTGGATGCCAAGGCAAGGAAATGCATATTTGTCGGATATGATAAAAGAAAAAAATGGATGGAAGTGCATGGATCCTAAAACTCATCTCTTTGTTGTCTCAAGGGATGTTATATTCGACGAAGTGTCTTTGTATTATGGAGCTGCATTGGATGGAGCGTGTTCCAGAACCTTAATAATGGATATTCAAGCTTGCCCATTGCAGATGCTTCTCTAGATAATACATATGCCGAGGAGTTAAGAGAAAGGGGGAGTCTTGGACCTCAACAACATGAAACTCAGCAAGAAAATTCAAGTGGTTCGGGAAAGCCAAAAAGAACTATTATCAAGCTAGCTCGCTTCAGAGATGAAAATTTTGTTAGTACGTATTCATGTTTCTTTGCAGGACAAATTGATGATGAAGAACCTTCCTCATTCGAAGAAGTTAAAGGAGTCAAAGAGCGGGAGCTTGCTATGGATGATGAAATGGAGGCTCTGATGAAAAATTTAACTTGGAGCCTTGTACCAAAGCCGAAGGATGTACAACCCATTTGCTGTAAATGGATTTACAAAATCAAAAGAAGAGCAGATGGAAACATAGATAGATATAAAGCAAGACTGGTTGCTTAGGGATTTTCTCAAAAGTACAGTGAATATTATGAAAAAAACTTAAGTCTGGTGGCTAAGATTATCTCTGTCCGAGTTATTCTAGCCTTGACAGCCTCACATAATTGGAAATTATGGAAACTTGACTTGAAGAATGCTTTCTTATATGGAGAGCTTGACAAAGATATTTATATGGAGCAACCACCCGGGTATGTCTCTAACTTACATCCTGATTATGTCTGCAAACTTAAGAAGGACCTTTATGGCCTCAATCAAGCTCCACAAGTATGGTATGGTAAAATTGCCCAGTATTTATATTTCTGTGGCTATAATGCATCACACTCAAATCCTAGCTTATTTGTTAAAAAATAAGGAGACTTGCATATGGTTTTTCTTTTGTACGTGGATTATATGATAATAACAGGAAACAATAAAGGTGAAGTTTCTAGGCTTCAAGATGAGCTTTTCATAAGATTTGACATCAATAAGTTGGGAGAGCTACACCATTTTCTTGGCTTAGAGGTGACAAACATGAACAAAGGGATCTCTGTCACTCAAGAAGGATATGCCAAGATAATTGTTGACAGGTTTGGATTGAAGCAAAGAAAAACATGTTTTACTCCTCTTGAGATAAGCAAAAGGTTAAGGCGGGACGGAGTCTCACTTCTTGCAGATCCCAAGACTTTTTGAGCTCTTGTTGAAGTCTCCTGTATTTGTCTATTACAAGGCCAAACATTGCGTTCTCGGTGGGATATGTCAGCAGATTTATGCCACGGCCAAGAAAGCCTGACTTAGAAGATGCAAAGAGGATTCTAAAGTATATCAACTCAACATCAGACATGGGCTTGTTCTTCCAGAAGAAGAATGATTTAATGTTAGCTGGTTATACTGATGCTGATTTTGATGTTGATTTGGATGACCGAAGATCAACATCAGGCTATATTTTCCTCTATGGTGGAAGAAGTGTTTCTTAGTGTAGCAAAAGCAAGACTAAGTTTCCTTGTCAACCACGGAGGCGGAGTATAAAGCATCCGCTCTCACTTCTCAAGAATGTGTATGGTTACAAAGGCTTGCTGAAGACTTACATCTACCAATATCAAGCCAACTGTGATCTATGGAGATAATCATAGTGCCATCAAGCTTGTAAATAATCCAGTATTCCATGCAAGAACTAAACACATTGAGGTGGAACATCACTTTATTCGGGAAAAGGTTCTTGATGGAACTATCAATACTTTGGAAGTGCGAAGTCAGGAGAATATCGTTGATATCTTCCCCAAGTCACTTGCTAAAGCTTCGTTCGACTTCTTCCGTGACAAGCTTGGAGTAGTTTACTTTAAGGGGGAGTGTGAAAACAAATAAAGTTATTTTTGAAAAAAAACATAGAATTGCTCCCATGCGAACTAGATATGTTTCCACAAGTCATAAAAAGTAGTGAATCTGAAAATTGATCGATTGAGCATCAAAGAACCGGATAAGTAGCCAAAACTTTATATAGAATGGTTTGATTACCACTGAATTTCTCTCTTGGATGTAAGAAAGAATCTTTCATCATTATTAGGACTTCATCGGCTTATTCTGATGGAGCTACGTTAAATAGACATGAAAATAACACTCTCAGATAGGATCTAGATGAAAATTTTTACTTGAAAACCATAATGTTTTGAGGAAATAAGAAAAGAAAATTCGTATGCAAGTTAGTAAATGTGATATATGAGAAACGGCGACAAAATATTCCCGCCATAAATGTGATCCACTTCGCACATATTCAATTGTTGAATAATTGGTAAGTGGGGGCTATCTGTATTGGTAAAAATAAATATTACACGTGAAATTAAATATGCGGCTGATATGGCAAGACACGTGAATCACTAAAAAGTGACAGCTGGAGAGATGCATTAAAAGAGACACGAGTCGTAACAGATACGAGCAAATCACTCACGAGATGAAAGTATATGGTCGCTCGAGTCTAAATAATTATATGAAACGGCACCGACGGAATGAATCAAGACAGTAACAAGGGAAGATTTATGAATCGTCAATTAATGAGCGTGAAAAATCACAAACGTTACAGAATCTTTATGAACAATTATGATTATCAATTATAACGTCTCATTAATATTATTAATGCTCATAATGATTTGGTCATAAAAGGGAAAAGACGTTATACTTATATACTCCTATATAAGGGAAGGAGATGTCACTTGTACAGACACGTTCTGATTATTATTGGAATACAATTATTTTCTGGTGCTTTCTATTGATTACTTTGTTATTTTTTATTCTCATTTTCTTTATTATTACTAAGAGAATATTGAATTTCTCGATCAATAACCTGAGTACTTCTAAAAATAGGCTTTGACCGAGAATCTAATTCTTCAGTTAAATAACATATACTGCAGCGCTACACAATACGATTGGGCAAACAGGAAAAAAGTCACCAGGAACATATCAGGAAAAAATCATAGAATTGCTCAGAAGACAGGCATCCCATACGAACTAGAGATGTTTCCACAAGTCATAAAAAGTAGTGAATCTGAAAATTGATCGATTGAGCATCAAAGCACCGGATGAGTAGCCAAAACTTTATATAGGATGGTTTGAGTATCACTGAATTTCTCTCTTGGATGTAAGAAAGAATCTTTCAAAATTATTATGACTTTATCAGCTTATTCTGATGGAGCTATGAAAACGACATTCTCAGATAGGATCTAGATGAAAACATTTACTTGAAAAACACAATATTTTGAGGAAATAAGAAAAGAAAATTCGTATGCAAGTGAGTAAATCAACATGTGAATTATGTATCAAGGTTCCCGTCATGGTATCTAAAGTTTAGTTTCATTATACCATCAGTTCCGCCAGATAT
This sequence comes from Nicotiana knightiana, assembly GCA_005239525.1. Taxonomy (NCBI): domain Eukaryota; kingdom Viridiplantae; phylum Streptophyta; class Magnoliopsida; order Solanales; family Solanaceae; genus Nicotiana; species Nicotiana knightiana. Next base: position 12,080 of record ML430831.1, read on the forward strand.
AAAGAAAACAGAATAGATGAGTACTGTATATATCTCAAGGCTAGAGGAGCTATTTCATATATTGTTTATATATTGACGATATCTTGAAGCATGTTCTATATGGGACGAAATTAGTTAACCTTTTAAGAAAAATGGAGCAACTCTACTTACCATGTAATACGTGAAGAAATATATTGTTATTGTCCTTAAGGTATAAGAATAAGTTATATGTGAACTTTTTCTTTGGTAATTAGAATTTTTATTACCCAGGAAAAATATTTACAAGTATAATAAAAAAATTTCTGTCTCTATCAGCCCAGGTTTGGACATGCAGCCCCAAACCTACGCACATCGAAACTAAGCAACAGTAACTAAGTATAGACTAGCTAAGGATAGAAATTTAATTCTTGAAGTCTTTTAGCTAAGCTAGGTCTCAAACTTCCTCGACGGTGAACCTCTTGAATTATCGTTTTAACAATGTCCTCACTTCTCCTCGGATGCATGTGAAAAGTTCTCCAAATCCTTTCTTGCCATATATGGCATACAATAGGCATGAGTTGTAGCACACAAAAATATGAGAATCGGGCGGAATTCAAGTTTTATGGCTATAAAACACCAAAGAACGAGAAACGGTCATGGCGGCACGGTGACTATTGTTCCTTAGGTCATTTTTATGGCCCGAAAATTTTTTAGGCGATCCGGGTCTGAGTACCTGCCTACTTGGGCCCATGCCCAATGTTGAATCAAGTCACGGCATAGTTTTGAAGATTGACAAATGCCAACCCAGTTGAACCAGGTCCATCAAGGCAAACATAGTCAAGTAGACCCATTGGCATGAGAAGCGTCCATGCACAGGAGATAAACATTATCTGTGAACTAAGAGGTTATCTAGAACTAAGAGGTTATCTCCTAAGTGAAAAGGTTACACATTGATAAGAAGATGGAGTTCGATTTCAGGTAGGACAGAATCGAGATCAAGGAAGTTGAGACAAATTCAAACTCTTCCACCAAGGAAGAGTTGTATTAGAACTGAACAACAACGTCTCAACTACTGACTCTATAAAATGTTGAAGCATTCCTGCTGAAGAAATAACGCACAAACACAAAAGTGAAACAAGAAGAAAGCAAAATTACCAAAGCAATTTGGCAAGCAGAATCCTTGTGCGACACAAAAGCTACTTGAACCAATTCCATCTTTTGTCTTTTAGTCTAGTTTATTCGTAGTAGGTGACTACATATTGTATCTTTCAGCTTTATCTAGAAGCATTTGAAATAGGTACACACTGTTCAAGTTAGAGTTAACTTGAAGTTTGTCGCAAATAGCTAGAGGCTAGTTTGTCACAAAGGGATTAGAGTTAGTCCTTAGGTTTACAAAAGTTTGTAAATGATGTTTGGCTCATTGATATAGTGAAGAGTTTGGGAAAATCCTATTGGGAAGTAGGTCGTGGTTTTTTGACCTTTGAGACAGGTGTTTTCCACGTAAAAATTATTGTGTTCTTTAAATTGTGCAATTACTTTTCCGCAAACTGTAGAAGTTGGAACACCAAGAAGAACCAGGTTCTTCTATAGAGACTGCACTAAAAAATTGGACACCACACAAATCCCCCCCCCCCCCTTATTGTGTGGTATTGACGTATAGAACATTAATTGGTATCAGAGCGGGTTATCCTTGAAAAGGCTAACACCTTGAAAAAGATCAAAATGAGTGCACCACTTGGAAACTGGGAGGGTCAATCAACTGCAAGGCCACCAATCTTTAATAGCTAGTATTACTCCTGGTGGAAGAATAGGATGAAGGATCACTTGATTGGAGAAGACTATGAACTTTGGGACATAGTCACTGATGGTCCTCTAGCCACCATGAAGAAGACTGCTGAAGGAGAAGGTGTACCAAAAACTAGAGCTGACTGCACTGCTGAGGATCTGAAGAAATGGGAGAAAAATGCTAAGGCCAAAAAGTGGCTAGTTTGTGGACTAGGTCCAGACGAGTATAGTAGGATTCAAAGTTGCACCACTGCCAAAGAAATCTGGGATACCTTACAAGTAGCTCACGAAGGAACACCTCAAGTGAATAGATCAAGAGGTACTCTACTATACTCTCAGTATGAAAACTTTACACTGAAAGAAGGAGAGACAATTCAAGAAATGTACACAAGATTCACAACTCTGACCAATGAACTTAAGTCTCTTGGTAGAGTCATTCTTGAATAGGACAGGGTAGAGAAGATCCTGACAAGGGTCTTACCAATTTCTCGGGAAAGTAAAATCACTACTATCCAGGAATCCAAAAATATGGCAACCCTCAGATTGGACGAGCTAATTGGAAACCTTACTGCCTATGAACTTAGAAGGCAGACAATGAGTATGGATGCTCCAAAGAAGAAAAGGAGTATAGCACTGAGAATTACTGAGAGAGCAGATTTGGAGGAAGATGAGATGGCCATGATTACCAAAGAATTCATAAACTTTCTCATAAGGAAGAAGGGCATCTCTAGAGGTAGAAAATACAACAAAGCAAAAGCTCCAGAAAGGCCAACCAACATGGGATGATACAAGTGTGGAAAGACTGATCACCATATCAAGAACTGTCCTCAGTGGGAACTAGAATGGAAAAAGGAGAGGTTTGAAAGAAGGAACAGGAAGAAGGAACTGGTCCAACCCAAGAAAACCACAACAAAAGTTATGGTTGTTGCTTGGGGGGAAAGCTCAGATGAAGAATCAGAAGATCGTGAGAATGAAGAACAGGCGCTCATGGCAATTGGCGAATCTGATGAGGAACCATATGAAGAACCAGAGGTAAGTATATCCCATCGCAAAAAAATAAAAATAAAGTTCCTATCTAAAGAAAAACTTTCTGAGGTTCTACTTGATTTCATGGATGATTCTGAAGAAAAAACCAAAGAGAAAGAACAACTCTCTAAAGAGTGTGCAATGCTAAAATCAAAATGCATGAACCTAAAAATCAGAGTAAGTGAATCTGAAAAGAAAAACACTATCTTGATGAACCAGGTTCATCCACTCGAAACTAAGATTATAGAGCTAAAATCTGAAAATTTAAAATTAAAGCTAGGAACTAGTGAAAAGATTGTTGATCATTATTATATCATGTTAGAAGAAAATGTGGGAAAACTAAAAGATAAGATGTATACTAAGGATGAACAGATAAGGACACTTAAAGAAGAACTTCGTAAAGTCAAACATGAATTAGATCGAACTTGTAAATGGAATAAATCCTCTGATGCATTGACATGGCTTCAAGAAAATCATAGTAGCAATCGGAGAGGAATTGGCTTTGGGAGTCAATTGCCCAAGTGGGATCCCAAAAGCAAGTATCACACTCTCCCTGAGAATAAAATTTGCACCCACTGTGGTAAGACTGGTCATTAAAAAATTGAGTGTACTGCAAAAGAGCAGGCCAGTCGAAGAAATGAGAGCTTTGTTAAAAGAAAAAATTGGTTACCAAATTGGGCCAGAAAAAAGCTTAATTTATCCTTTCTCTCATAGAAAAAGACCCAAACTAGTTTGGTTTCTTAAGACTAACCCCTGATTTCTTTTTGTAGGTTCAAGTGAGAGGAAGCAACCAAAATTTGGTACTTGGATAGTGGCTGCTCAAAACATATGACATGGAACAAGGAACAGTTCATTTCACTTGCAAACCTCAAAGGAGGAAATTTCTCCTTTGAAAATGGAAAGAAATGTGAAATTATCGGGGTTGGTAAGGTAGGTAAGGATGAAACACATTCCATTGAACATGTGTACTTGATCTATGGCTTGAAATATAGCCTGATCAGTATGTCACAATTTTGTGACAGAGGTAACCTAGTTGCTTTCACTTCCACAAAATGTTTTGTGATTAACCTGCTTACTAACAAGATTGTTTTGCAGGGAAAAAGAATGAATAACATCTATGTCATAGACTTTTCCACACTATCAGAAAATGAACTCACTTGCTTAAGTGTGTTGGACAGTGATCCCTTCCTTTGGCACAAAAGACTTGGTCACGCAAGTCTAAATCAGCTCAACAAATTAGTCTCTAAGGACTTAGTGGTAGGGCTTCCTAACATTAAGTTCAAGGAAGACAAAGTTTGTGAGGCATGTGCAAGGGGGAAGCAGGTAAGATCCAATTTCAAAAGAAAGAAAATGGTCAGTACCACCAGGACGTTAGAATTGGTTCATATGGACTTATGTGGTCCTATGAGAACTCTGAGCAGAGGTGGTACGAAATATGTAATGGTGCTAGTTGATGATTACTCAAGGTTCACTTGGACCTTATTTCTGACATCTAAAGATGAAGCATTTGATATGTTCACTTCATTTGTTAGAAAAACTCAAAAATAGTTAGGAAATCAAATAGCATCAATAAGATCTGATCATGGTACTGAATTTGAGAATGCAAAGTTTGCTGAATTCTATGATGAACATGGTATAAATAACAACTTTTCTGCACCTAGAACCCCACAACAAAATGGGGTTGTTGAAAGAAAGAACAGAACTCCTGAAGATATTGCTAGAACCATGCTTCTTTCTAGCAAACTACCCCATAGCTTCTGGGCAGAAGCAATAAACATTGCATGCTACATAATAAGAATATGGAGTTCGATTTCAGGTAGGACATAATCGAGATCAAGGAAGTTGAGATAAGCTCAAACTCTTCCACCAAGGAAGAGTTGTTTAGAACTGAACAACAACGTCTCAACTACTGACTCTATAAAATGTTGAAGCATTCATGCTGAAGAAATAACGCACAAACACAGAAGTGAAACCAGAACTGAAAGAAAAATTACCAAAGCAATTTGGCAAGCAGAATCCTTGTGCGACACAAAAGCTACTTGAACCAGCTAGAAGAACCAGTTCCATCTGTTGTCTTTTAGTCTAGTTTATTCGTAGTAGGTGATTACATATTTTATCTTTCAGCTTTATCTAGAAGCATTTGAAATAGGTACACACTGTTCAAGTTAGAGTTAACTTGAAGTTTGTCGCAAATAGCTAGAAGCTAGTTTTCCACAAAGGGATTAGAGTTAGTCCTTAGGTTTACAAAAGAGTTTATTTTGTAAATGTTGTTTGGCTCGGTTATATAGTGCAGAGTTTGAGAAAATCCTACTGGGAAGTAGGTTGTGGTTTTTTCACCTTTGAGCCAGGTGTTTTCCACGTAAAAATTGTTGTGTTCTTTAAATTCTGCAATTACTTTTTCGCAAACTGTAGAAGTTGGAACACCAAGAAGAACCAGGTTCTTCTATAGAGACTGCACTCAAAAATTGGACNCGAAATTCCAATTTTATGAACGTAAAACGCCAAAATACGAGGAACGGTCATGGGGATGGTTACTATTGTTCCCTAGGTCATTTTTGATGCCCTGGAAATAATTTAGGCGATCCGAGTTGGGGGGCTCGGGCCAATGTGGAAGATGTGAATTCCATTTTTTTGTCGTAAAATGCCTAAAAACTAGGAACCGTCATTGAGAGGAAGTGACTATGGTTCATTAGGTCGTTTTGGATGGCCGAAAAAATTCTAGGCGACCCTGGTCCGGGGGCCCGAGCCCATGTGGAAGGCGTGGGCTAGCATACGAAAATTAAGGAGTCGGGCGAAATTTTAGTTTTATGGTTCTAAAATGCCAAAAAACGAGGAACGGTCTTGGCGGGGCGGTGACTATGGTTCCTTAGATTGTTATTGATGGCCTAGAATAATTTTAGGCGATCCAGGTCTGGGGGCCACGAAAATTTGCGAATCGGGCGAAATTTCAGTTTTATGGTTGTAAAATGCTAAAAACGAGGAACGATCATAACAGGGTGGTGACTATTGTTCCTTAGGTAATTTTTTATGGATCTGAAAATTTTTAGGTGATCCGGTACCTAGGGCCCGTGCCGATGCAAAAGGCGTGGGCTATAGCACACGAAAATTTGAGAATCCGGCGAAATACCAATTTTATGGCCGTAAAAGGCTAATATACGAGGAACGGTCATGGAAGGGCAGTGACTATGCTTCCTTAGGTAATTTTTTTGGCGTAAAACAATTTTAGGCAATGTTGGTCCGGGGGACCAGACCTATGTGGAAGGCTTATAGCACGCGAAAATCTGGGAATCAGGCGGAATTCAAGTTTTATGGCCGTAAGACGCCAAAAAAAAAAATGGTCATGGAGAGGCGGTGAATATGGTTCCTTAGGTTGTTTTTGATGGCCTAGAAAATTTTTAGGATATCCGTGTCTGAGGGTCCGGGCCCATGCGGATGGCGTATAGTAGGGAAAAATGTGAAAATCGGGCGGAATTCCAGTTTTATGGCTAAAAACGAGGAACGGTCATGGTGGGGAGTTGTATATGGATCATTAGGTAGTTTTTGATGGCCTGGAAAAATTTTAGGTGATCAGGGTCTAATGGCTCGGGCCCATGAAAAAGGTGTGGGCTACAACACACCATAATCTGGGAATCGGGAGGAGTTCCAGTTTTATGTCCGTAAAACGCCAAAAGACGAGGAACATTTATGCGTGGTTGTGACTATGGTTCCTTAGGTCTTTTTTGATGTCCCAAAAAAATTTATACGATCCAAGTCTGGGTCTGGGGGCCCGAGCCCATGCGGAAGGCGTGGGCTTTAGCACATGAAAATCAGGGAATTAGGCGGAATTTCAGTTTTATGGTCGAAAACGCCAAAAAAAGAGAAACGATTATGGCGGGCTAATGACTATGGTTACTTAGGTTTTTATTTATGGCCCGAAAAAAATTTAGGCGATTCAGGTTTGAGGGACCGGGACAATGCGAAAGGCATGGGCTATAACACACGAAAATATTAAAATCGGGCAGAATTTCAGTTTTATGGTCGTATAACGCTGAATAAAGAGGAACGATCATGGAGAGGCGATAAATATTGTTCCTTAGATTATTTTTTATGGCCCAAAAATTTTTAGGGGATCCGGGTCCTGGAGCCTTAGCGCATGCGGGGGTATGGGTTATAACATACGAAAATCTAGGAATCTGGCGGAATTCAAATTTTATGGCGTCCGTAAAATGCTAAAAACTGTGAACGGTCATGGCGGAGTGGTGACTATGATTCCTTAGGTCGTTATTAATGGCCCGAAAAATTTTTGGGCGATCCGAGTCTGGGGGCCACGGCCCATGCAGAAGGCGTGGGCTATAAATTCTAGGAATCAGGCGGAATTCCAGTTTTATGGTCGTATGATGCTAAAAATGAGGAACGGTCATTGAGGGTCGGTGAAGTTGGTTCCTTAGGTATTTTTTATGGCCTAAAAAAATTATAGGCGATCCGGGTATGGGGACCCAGGCAAATGCGGAAGGTGTGGGCTATAGCACATAAAAATCTGGGAATCGTGCGGAATACCAATTTTATGGCCGTAAAACGCCAAAAAAGAGGAATGGTCATGGAGAGGCGGTGATTATGGTTCCTTAGGTTGTTTTTGATGTCTCGACAAAATATTGGGAGATCTGGTGGGCCCAGGCTCATGCGGAAGTTTTGGGCTAGTGCACACGCAAATCAAGAAATCGGGCGGAATTCCAAATTTATAGTTGTAAAACGCTAAATAACGAGGAACGATCATGGAGAGGAGGTGACTCTGATTCTTTAGTTCATTTTTGATGGCCCAGAATTTAATTTTGGCGATCCGAGTCTAGGGTCCTGATCCCATGCGGAAGTTGTGGACTATAGCACACAAAAATCTGGGAATCGGATAGAGTTCTAGTTTTATGGTCGTAAAACACTGAAAATGAGGAATGGTTATGGCAGAGAGGCGACAATGGTTCCTTAGGTATTTTTTGATGGTCTGAAATAATTTTAGGTGATCCGAGTCCGGGGACCCAGGACCATGCGGAAGGTGTGATCCATAGCACACTAAAATATAAAAATCAGATGGAATACCAGTTTTATGGCTGTAAAATACCATAAAGAAGGAACGATCGTAGCGGGGCAGTGACTATGGTTCCTTAGTTCTATTTTGATGCCCGAAAAACCTTTTGGCGATCAAAGTCTGGGGGCACGGGCACGAGCACATACAGACAGCGTGTGCTATAGCACACAAAAATCTAGGAACCAGGCGGAATTCTAGTTTTATGCCTATAAAATGCCAATAAACAAGGAACAATCATAGCGGTGCATTGATTATGGTTACGTAGGTCGTTTGTGATGGCTAATAAATATTTTAGGCGATTCGAATCCCGGGGCCCAAGCCCATGTGGAAAGGATGGGCTATAGCACACGAAAATTTTGAAATCGGATGGAATACTAGTTTTAAGGCCGTAAAACGCCAAAAAATGAGGAACGGTCATGGTTGTGCAGTGTCTATGGTTCCTTAAGTCATTTTGATGCCCCAAAAACATTTTAAGAGGTCCAGGTTTGGGGCCCAAGAATATACGGAAGGCGTGTGCTATAGCACATGAAAATCGGAGAATCAGGCAGAATTGTAGTTTTATGGCTGGAAAATGCTAAAAACGAAACGGTATGGCGGACGGTGACTATGGTTCATTGGGTATTTTTCAATGGCCTGGAAAAAATTTAGGTGATCCAGGTCTGGGGCCCATTCACATGCGGAAGGCGTGTGCTATAGCACACGAAAATAAGAAATTCAGGCGGAATTGCAGTTTTACGGTCATAAAACGCCAAAAAACAAGGAACGGTCATGGCAGGGCGGTAATTATGGTGCCTTACGTCTCTTTTGATGGCTCAAATTTTTTTTTGGAAATCTTGATTTGGAGCCCGGGCCCATGCGGAAGGCGTGGGCTATAGTGCACGAAAATCTGGGAATCTTGTGGAATTGCAGTTTTATGGTCGAAAAATGCCAAACAAATGAGGAACAGTCATGGCGGGGCGGTGACTATGGTTCCTTATATATATATGCTTTCAAAATAGTGCATATGCATCATCATTTGATTTATAAACACACACAAGTATTTTGCATAATTCTCCATAATTTTCAAAGGCTTTAGATTAATATCTTTATGCATTTTATTATATAAATATCCAATAATTACTCCCAAATTATTTTTATGATGATTTAATCATCCAAGCTTACCATTTATACCAATATGATTTTTTAAATATTTTTTCAGTGCATCTCTTATAATTACATTTGCATTTTTAAGGTTAAATTGCACAATTTTGCAATAATAGCCCATATGCATGTAAAATAACATTATTTATGCAGAAAATGACTTTTACATTTTTTATAATGTTAAGTAATTATTTTTAATCCTTTTCGTGCACAAATGATATTTTTGTTATTTGTTAATTACTTCTATAAATTATTTATTTATTAAACATTGGGTATAAAATCTGGCCCTAAATTCACCTAAATTTTGGACCTAAACTACACAGTCCCAGCCCAATGACCTTTCAGCCCAGACCAAACAATCCCCCAGCCCAACCAATTAGATTAACCTGAGCCAGAACCCCCAATTAACCGTTGCCGTTGATCTCTGAGATCAACGGCTTATATTACTCCTACCCTTTAATTAACCTAATACCCTACCCTAACCCTAACCATTTCCCTTCACCCGCTGCCTTCGAATGCTCTCAAACCTCCCCCTTCTCTCTGTTGTCTCCCCCCAATTTTCTCTTCTAATCCCACCGGACATGGGATTACATAGTTGTTTCTTGCCATATTCTACTCCCATTGATGCCAGAACCTTCTATATACCACTTTCCTAAACATGGCACGCGGATCTCATCAGCATCGAACCAAAGCTGGTTCAGTTTCTTGACCTTTTCCGTCTGTGTTCGTTCTTATGGTATGAATCTCTGTGTATCTTTGTGATTCTTACTTACCCCAAACATTAGGGTTTCATATCTCTTTTAGATCTAACCAAATCAGGTTCAATTCATTGATTTTAGGTGTTATCTCGTCTATATGCATCCTATTATGTGTAAATTTGTTCTTCTCTGCCAATTTTTACTTACCCTAAAATTAAGATATTAGATTCTTTTAGATCGAACCAAATCTGGTTTGATTCTTTGATTTTAAATGGTACTTTTGTTTATGTTCATCTTATTCTATACATCATGTGATTTTTACCTTTTATTTATTTTAGATTTCTACCAATTTGTGTACTTTACCTAAAATTAAGTTTTTGAAATTTTCTCTTTTCCTTACTGATTTCTATCGCTTTCCTTTCTAAGTGTTTGGCTGATGATTTTCCATGTTTATGTGTTCGATTTCTACAATATATAAACCCCTCCACATTCCCCTTTGAAACAGTTCTCGAATCATTAAGAAAATTACTAAAAATTAAAGATGTGTTCTCTTTGGTCTTTAACAATCTTGTTCTGCACTCTAGTTCCTGGCTGGCTGAAAGCCAAGGCCAGAAATTCTGGGTTCTTGCCCTTTTTTTATATTCATAGCAATCTGGGCTTCCTTTCTTTCTTGTTTCATTCAACTGGTAAGTTACCAAACCTTTGTCATTTCACTTCTACTTACCTGTCATTAACATGTGTTTTCACTTCTGAAGATCATTGTTCAATATGTTTCTGGATTGTTCTCGCATGCAATTCTGACTATCTTATTTAAATTTTAAACTTTTCCTAATCTAAATGCCATTATATTCATAAATTGAGACAATGTTTAGAGCTGAGTTTATTAATTTCTTTAATTCTAGACTATGTGTTACTATAGCCATCTCTTGAATATTTAAGTTTGCTACTAGCCCTGCTACTTGAACATGCTCGTGTATCCCCTTTCTATGGATTGATTGACTCAGTATGAGTGTATTTATTAAGTAAATAACATGTATGTTTCTGAATTTGCTGTAATGTAGCCTCTTTTAATCATGTTTTCATTATGTCTTGACTTCTCCAATAATTGTCCTAATTAGTTCTCATCATGTTAGGTTATGTTGATTCCTTCTTGTGACACTAGCATTCTACACTTAGCATAATAAACCTTTTTTTACTATAAGTCTGTGTACATCAATCCTGCAAATCTATTTAGTAACATGTGCATTATGTGTTGAACTTATTTTTCTGAAATTTTGTTAAGTCTGTTCTTAAACCCAAGCATATTCTATTACCTGTTTTTTTATGTGCTCAATTTGATTATGTCCTTCAGTGTTGTCCCTTAACCTCATTCTATTCCTTTACCAATTGGTCTCTTTGAGTTCTTATTTCTTAGCCAGCTGAAAGTCACGGCTACTTAGGTTTTGTCCTTTGACCTCCCTAGTGTGAGCCCTGCTCAGGGTCCAATTGAGACCCTTGTGAACTCTGAGACACTAGGACTTGGTCCCTAGTTATCCTCTGAATCTCTCATGTAACTTCCCTAGCGTGAGCACTGCCCTGGGTTCTTGAAGCCCTTGGGAACTATGATACACCAGGGTCTTGGTTCTATATGATCAACTCTTTTTTATACCTACTGGCTGAATCAATTGATTTCTGGCTTCCTTATGTCAATGAAGATGTAATTTCTGGGTTATTGAGAACCATAGGAATGAAGGCCTAGCATGTCCAGGTGAATCTTTAGGCATACTGTAGGGTCCCTATAATCATTTATTTCTGTAATTTATTCCTTTCATTTTTGGGTCTGTAATAATTGTTGTAATAACAATTGGGGTGTTAGTAAAATTGGGAAAGGGGTTTTATCTTACACTTGCATTGAAATGGGTAGAAATCCTGCCTATAGGTATTCTATTTTGCTAAAGAATGTGTCATTATGCTCAAACATGTTCAGTTATTATGTGTTAGAAATCCTGCCTATAGGTATCCTATTTTGCTTAAATGTGTTATTATGCTCAAACATGTTCAATTATTATGTGTTGGTAATCCTGCCTATAGGTTCTCTATTTGGTTCAAATGTGTTCTGCTTTTACCTGTTAGAAACCATGCCTATAGGATATTGAATGATTAATATCTCAATGTGCGCATATGATTTTGTTTACACATTGCCTAATCTACAAATTTACATGCCATGCCTATAGGATCTAAAATCAGTTTAAATTATGACCATAGAAATCCTTCCTATAGGGTCTTAAATCAGTCTTAATTATTTTCCTGCCCGTTTCTTTTAAGAATTTTCAACATTGTGCTAATTATCATTATTAGAAACTATTCCTATAGGACTTGATTAAGCAATTCTGAACATATTCCTGTGATTACCTTTGTTAGTTACTGCGTGAATCACCTAGACATCATGCCTATAGTTTCTAATCTCTATACTTATAATCAGTAGGCAACTGTGTAGGCCTTTAGAAATCGTATTAAGAAAAGTGGATTTTAACACATGAAACGACATGCTTATCAAAATCTAGAATCACATAGAGATCCTGCTATAGGGTTCTGCAACCTTAAATTATTAAAATCTGCAATTGTCAGTGTTAATTAGTTTACGTGCATTTGTTGTCTAAGTGCGGAGGCCAACTTGAGCCCTTATCTGCCTATACATGAAAGTCCAAATTGTTTTTGTATGTCGCCTAGTTTTCTCATTTTTGAGAAACCTAAGTTAAGTCTAGAACTACCCCGAGATAGAGGTCCAAATGCCTCCTGGACCATAGGCATAGGACGGGTAGTGCACGCATAGGGTACGATTTAGAATTAACTAGTGCGCTTTACGTAAATAACTTAAAGATAGTATCGGGTAGCAGGAGATGATAGTCTGCGCCCGCTGAATAATACGAGTAACACCCGGCTTCGATGGAGTTACGAAGTATTATTTATGTTGCACGGGATGATCCTTTAGGCTAAAAAACTTAGGACCTCTCCTTTGTATTAAATTCAAACATTTTATTTATTTGCCCAATTTTTTGTTTCTCTTTTGCTTAGACTAATTCATATAATTCGAGTTCGGTTGGGACCCACCATTGTAGACCTCGAGGAGTGCCTAACACCTTCTCCTTGATGTAATTTGAGCCCTTACCTGATCTTTGGTGACGCAAACTGGTTAAATTAGAGTAATCTGCAAATAGGTTCCCTAACACACCTCAAACCCGTTAGGTGGAGACTCTCTTTTAACACCATTCCTTGAAAGATTTCTCACGTGTCGAAACACGATTTCGCGAGAAAAAAGAGGCGTGACGGCATGGCGACTCTACTAGGGATATATTTTAGGCTCTTACAGTTGCGAACTTGGTCTATATGAATTAGTCTTTTTTGATAAGCGTGACTCTATTATTTTGCTATTACCATAATATCCCGCTCCGATTTTCCCTTTTATTGCTACATGCACACCATCTTCCCTCTTTCCCTTTTATGTGAACTCGTATGCAACTCTTCTCTTAATTTGGTTACAATGTGAGTTTCCCCTTATTTCCTAATCATGTTCACTTGCTCCAAACCTTTTAAATTTGCTATATCATGTCTCTCCCTATCCTTACCCCTTTAATTTCTTTATTACAATTCTTTCACATTACGCGAACTAACTTCTTCCCTGTTTTTCTTTATTTTATGTCTTTACATTTCATTTAATACTGCATTTACTGCTTTCATCATACAAAATACTTGACAATGTGTTGTTTTATCTTTCATAAAGCATGCTCCACATCATATTCCACTTGTGCGTAATTAATACCATAATGGCACTTGATGAGTGCCCGCGCTCTTCCTAAATCACCCTTTTAAATTGGGAAAGGCTTATTTGCGATAAAACTAGTCGATCAGCAGTGCAATCGATGGTTTCGTGCCTTTCCCGCTCATGTTTTCCACCTGAGGGTCCAGTCTAGACTCTTCTAGAAACCCCCACTCTGATATTAACTGTGCATGCATCATGTCTATACCTAGTATGGGTTAGAACGCTATCCGCGTAATAACTCTCTAAGGCAAACCTTGTCCAAAGACCACCGGGATTTCCATAATACCAACGGGTACAATCATGATATGTGCATTATTTGGAGAAAACGTGCCGATATGCTAATTATTAATGTGTAAATGGTTGAATCCGGAGGGGGAAAGGGCTAACTTTATTTGTTTTGCAGAAATGAGGCACGAAGTCCCCAGGTTCGGCATGGTTCGAAGTATCCCACCTTTGTTGCTAGATTGGTGGGAAAATCTCTCGCCAAGCGACAAAAACCATGTGAAAAGAGATCTCGGGAATTTACCTTCCTTACTAGACATTCATCCAAACAATGTACTGATTGAGGCCGCTACTATGTTCTGGGATGAGAAGAGGGTTGTTTTCTGTTTCGGTGACATAGAAATGACTCCCCTTCTAGAGGCATTATGAGGCTTTGTTGGGCTTTCCTGGGATAGCCTTGGTCTATTGGTACAAGAAAATTGCAGTTCTCAAGGCTTTCTGAAAATTATGGGTTTTAAAAGGATTGATGAGTTAGTCTACCTGAAGAAGTCTTACATACTATTCGACTTCCTTTACGAGCGTTATGGGCACAGTAAGTCCTAGCGTCTTTATCATGATGAATATACCATCACTTCTCTAGGTTGGACCCATCGCCGGGTTTTTGTATTCATCATCTGTTTTCTGGGGATGCTGATATTCGAATACAAGGAGAAAGGATCCACACTCGCTTAGCTATGGTTACTAAGACCCTAATGGAAGGAATTGAGGGACACACTTACACTATTTCCCCGATGATCGTAGCTGAGATATACCGAGCCTTGGACCGTTGTAAGAATGAATATAGGAATTTTGAGGGCTGCAATCTGTTGCTGCAAATATGGATGTTGGAACAACTTCATAAAGGACAATACCGTCAAGAATTTCCACGGCGACCATGGAATGACATATAGCTTTTCACCATCCGAAAAGAATGACTTTTATCCCGGACATATTTGCACAACCAGGAAATGCTGTGGGCTGGGTACACTTCTTTAGCAATTTGACTGACGATAGAGTCCATTGGATGTTCGAGTGGTTCCCTACTAGTGAATTCATCATCAGGTCAAGAGATGTTCCTCATCTAGTGCTAATCGTAATAAGGGGTATCTATCCTTATGCTCCTATCAGAGTCATGAGGCAAAGTGGGAGGAAACAGGTCATACCACGAGTATCCAAGATGGTTGATTACAAAGCAGAATTCCAGGGTAATTCCATTCCATTCAAGTGCGAGGCACAACATATGTGGCATCAAAATATCATTGTTGAAAAGGATACCATCGAGCCAGATCGGTAACATGCCAGCCATGTGTATTTCTACGCATCATGGTTGGTCGATGACATGGCACAAGAAGTCAAGCCAGGGATTGATTTTAGAAATAGGGTCATAGATGACACCGTCGAGGGAAATTCAAGTACAGGAGGCTGTGTAAAAGGATTTTCGAATCTGAGGCCAGATATTTGGAACAGCATAAAGTGGACATGGAAGCAATCAATGAGTGGAGAGGAATTGCCACCAATCAACAGAAAGGTTGGAGTATTTAGAGCAGGGTTTGATGGAGCTTGAGGGGAAAATGAGGAAAAGGGTTGTGGATTATCAGAACGCAGAGGGCAATGAAGCAGGACATCTAGTAAGGGCATATTTGCTGTTGGACATGGGCGGCCTGGGGAATCTGATCGATGGGGCTAAGAAGGCCGAACTTGGAAAAGGTCCTTCTGGGACCGAGTATATTAGGATTGATATTTATTTGTTTTCTAGATTCGTTTTAGTATTCAATTGTAATAAGTCAAATGCCACTAGTAACTCTTTATCATTATTGTCATTTTAGTAGAGATTTGGTCTATTTATCATATTAATGAAATGACACAATTATCGGCATTGAGTTTTCTCCAAATCTATATGTCGTTAGGCCTACCTCGGGCACAATGAGGTCCCCAAAATTAGGACACGAATTTATAATTCCGCGATACGTGTTTAAATACTGAAAATATCCTTTCAAAACTCCCTACTGACTTGTTTACCTTTTTGCTTTTCTTTGTTTTAATTATTCCCATCCCCTAAGGTTGATTCGTGCATACTGGCATCATCAACATATCATACTAGATCTAGAGGTCCTCCACCTACTCCTCCTCCAAGTTACCCTAAAAGCAAGGGAAAAGTTAAAAATGGATGACATAAGCGGTATCAGTAAAGACAATGCAACATATGCAGAGAATGTTGAGATTTCAGATGGTCGGAGTACTCCGGCACAGAATGATTTGGTTCTGCGATTAGAGCAAAATGTATTGGATTTACAAGGGGAACTTGAGCAGGTCAATAACTTGGGAAACCTTTCCCTCACCTTGAATGTCCGAAACATCAACCAACAAAATGCTCAAAACCCGACACCTCTTCAAAACACACAAAACCAGCACCTGCAAAATCCTCCTGCACCTCACCAATATGCCACGCTTCCCAAAAATCCTAATCCACCACCAGTACCAACTCCTCCTCGGTACAAACATCATCTAACCCAGTACCCACAAACTACCACCTACCACACTAATCAAAACACACCACAACCTACCACTGATCCCCAAAACTCAACCAATGATCACCACTACACCCAAATCCCTGGAATCCACCAAAATAACCCCATATACATAGAAACTCTACCTCACACTTCACAACAAACCCCATACACACCAGAATCCACCGAGAAGGACCTGCTCATCAAGAATATTACAGAGGAACTTAAGAAGCTTACAAGTCGAGTCCAAGGCGTAGAAGGGGGTAAAGGCATTGAGGGTCTGAAATATGAAGATTTGTGTTTTCAGCCGGACATACCAAAGGGTTACAAACCTCCCAAGTTCAAAATGTTCGACGGAACAGGTGACCCAAAGGTGCATCTAAGAACATATTGCGATAAGATCGTAAGGGTTGGTAAAGATGAAAGAATCCGCATGAAGTTATTCGTGAAGAGCCTCACTAGAGACACCTCATCTTGGTATATCAACCAAAATCCAAAGAAGGGTTAACTGGGTAAGCATGGCGTTAGATTTCATGGATCAGTTCAGATTCAATACGGAGAATACACCAGATGCCTTACATGTCCACAATCTTAAGAAGAAGCCGAGAGAGACTTTATGCGAGTATGCTACTCGGTGAAGATCAGAAGCTGCGAAAGTAAGGCCAGCATTAGAAGAAGAACAAATGAACAAATTCTTTGTTCGGGTCCAGGATCCGCAATATTATGCGAGTTTAATGGTTATTTAAAATCATAAATTCTCCGACATCATCAAATTGGGAGAAATAATAGAAGAAGGAAATAAAAGCGGGATGGTAACCAATGTTGAGGCATTACAAGCTACCATCAAGGCCTTGCAGTCAGGAGGAATATCCAAGAAGAAGGAAGTAGGGGTCGTGATGGTAGCCCAAGGTCAAAAATCTGCTCTCACAGACCAAACACCTTCACCCACATATCAGCCTTCACCTCCCAGATATCCACAACCCACCACAACTTACCATACTTACAATACCAGCCAACATATTACCATTCACCACCAGCTCGCCAAAACTATCAAAAACCTAGACCAAATTTTGACTGCAGACCGCCTAGACAATACACCCCTATTGCTGAACCCATCGATCAATTGTATGAGAGACTAAAAGTTTCCGGTTATGTCACTCCCATTCCCACTGTTTGCATGGAAAATTCCTCTCAATGGGTCAATCCAAATAATACATGTGACTACATTTCTGGCATGAAGGGTCACACTATTGATGAATGTCGCACTCTGAAGGAAAAGATCCAGACGTTAATTAATACCAAGGTTATACAAGCAAAATAGGCTGCACTTAATATCCGCAACAATCCCCTCCCGGGTCAAAGGGTCGAGGGGGTAAACGTGATAGAAACTGATGAAGAATGGGACCTGGAAGGGTCAATTGGGCTCATTCGAGAAGGGGACGATCCTAAGAAACCTGCAGTTACTTTCACTCATATTGTGGCACAGATACAGCCACCGATAGAAGTTGAGGTAGCCGCACTGACTCCGCTCGAAGTTGAAGTAACAACACCTTCAACTGCACCTGCTCTATTTGAAGTAGAAGTGACCACACCATTCACTGTGACGGTAGCGCCCGCACCATCCTTTAATTCCAATGTTGTACCCTGGGACTACACCACAAAAGCGATAAGGAAAGGAAAAGGGAAGATGGAAGAAACTGGTGTAGCATAGGGGATGACCAGAACTGGTAGGGTTTACACTAGAGAGAACAAGTAAAGAAGCTTCTTCCAAACAACCTATCATTGAAATCGGCCCGAATGACCTTTGGAGAAAGGTGCAAGCGAGAGAGTAATCTATAGTTGACCATCTGAACAAGACCCCTACTCAGATACAAATCTATCATTACTGCAGAATTCTAAAGCACATAGGAGCGCATTGATGAAAGTATTGAACGAGGATTATGTGCCCAACAACATTACCAGTGGAGAAATGGCTAACATGGTAGGACAATTATTGGAAATCCATAAGATCACATTCCATGAAGACGAACTGCCACTGGAAGGGTTGAGCCACAACAGGGCACTGTAAATCACGGTACAGTGTGAAGACAAATTCATTGCCAGGGTCCTGATAAATGGAGGTTCAAGTCTCAATGTATGTCCATTAACCACTTTGAAAAGATTGGGTAAAGGTTTGCATGAGATACGAGCAGGGACTATGGACGTAAAAGCATTCGGTGGGTCCCAAATGGCCATGATTGGAGAAACCAACCTTTGCTTACAAATGGGCACGACTTGGTTCGATGTGGAATTCCAAGTACTCGACATATGTCTCATCCAATTTACTATTGGGACGACCTTGGATACACGTCGTTGGGGTTGTAGCATCTACTCTACATCAGGCCGTGAAAGTTCGATGGGACCATCAGGAGGTGGTCATTCATGGAGATGGGAGTAACCCCATTTACACCAATCAGATTGTTCTAGTCGTGGAGAATATAAGGAAGTTGCGTGGAGAGACTTACCATCACATTGAGCGTGTTAATGCAATTGAGAAGGACAAATGATGGAGTAGCAAAATAGAGAGCATATTGGCATGGACATGATTTAAATATGGTAAAGGGATCAGAAAGAATCTCCAGGGTATTGCCAAACAAATACAGTGAAAGTGTCATGGTACAACCTTTGGACTGGGATATCAGTACACTTGGCATGAGTATCAAAAGTGGTCACCACCATGGCATCGTCGTTATTACCCTCTCGAGCAACCGATACCAAATTTGAGCCAATCCTTCCATCATGCTGATGTGATGTGGGATCTGAAGAAGATGAAGTGCTAGCTGGTTTGAGGAATATATTCATAGAATATGAAGACATGAACTGCAGTGTAATAGTTGAGGAGGAGGAGGAAAGACTCGTCATCCAGACAGTGGAGAAGGGAGTTGTTCTCAAGAACTGGATAGCTACAGCATCAAGGGCCTGCCGAGTCTCGGGATAGCCTAGTTGCTAGTGTCATTTATTTTGAATACAATCCTTTTGAGCATTTTAAAATTTTTTTCAGTATTTTGTTTTGGAAACCTTTGTTTGGATCATTAAAATCGCTTTTTGTTTGACATTTTGATACTTATCAATGGCTTGTTATTTTGTTATTTATCACTATTCTCTATATTTTTCTCTCTACATCATTACTATTCCTTATCTTGATGAACCAACGACTGTGACATGTAATAAGACAACTTATCATAAGGATAGTGACTCGGAAGAGATAGAAGAAGAAGATGTAACACCTGAGGAAATTGTCAGAGAAGTTGAGAATTTTGAGAATAAACCTAAGTACAACCTGGACGAGACTGAGATAGTAAACTTGGGAGACTCTGAAACAAACAAAGAAACTCGCATAAGCATTCATATGTCACCATTAGAAAAACAAGAGTACACTCGTTTCCTGAATGAATATGAAGACATTTTCGCATGGTCTTATGATGATATGACTGGGTTGAGTACATCCATAGTGGCTCATAAGCTACCAACCAATCTGATGCGTCCGCCTGTAAAGCAAAAAGTCAAAAAGTTCAAGCCAGATATGAGTCTGAAAATCAAAGAGGAAGTCACCAAGTAGATCAAAGCTAAGGTTCTTAGAGTGCTTGATTATCCGACTTGGTTGGCTAACATTGTGTCGGTTCCGAAGAAGGATGGGAAAGTCAGGGTGTGTGTCGACTATCGGGACCTAAACAGAACAAGTCCCAAAGATGATTTTCCACTACCAAACATACACATATTGATCGAAAACTGCGCCAAGCATGAACTCCAATATTTTGTGGATTGCTTTGCGGGATATCATCAGATCTAGATAAATGAAAAAGATGTCGAGAAAACAACTTTTATTACACCATGGTGAGTATACTGCTACAAAATGATGTCATTTGGTCTGAAAAATGATGGGGCCAATTATGTGAGGGCCACGGCAACTATTTTCCATGACATGATACAAAAGGAGATAGAAGTATATGTGGATGACGTCATCATCAAATCCAAGAAGGGTACAGATCATATAGCGGCTTTGAGAAAATTCTTTGATAGGCTTTGGAGGCACAATTTGAAATTGAATCCTGCAAAATGTGCCTTTGGAGTCCCTGCTGTGAGAATATTGTGAAAGATTTGTATTTTTTGGCATATACATAATTCATCTTTTTAAATTTGCATCGCTATTATCAAAGAATTATAAAGTTATAATTAACTGAATAATAGACGAGTGATGGTTATTTAATGTAATGTAGTTTTAATAACTAATTACTAAAACTAATCATTTTTATTCATTAAATTATAGATTAATTAGGAATATAAAATTGGTCATTTTATTCTTGATTAATCTGTAAATAGATGAAAAGTAGGTCTAAATTAGTTACTATATTTTTTNTTAGTTGCTGTGTTGGTCTCCAGTCTTTTTTAGCATCTGACCTTTATTTGGTCCAGATTTTCTGTTGTTCTACTCTTAAAAAGGTATGTATTAACTCTTCTTGTTCTTAATGAAGTGTTGGATTGGAATTCACTTCTTCTACTCATTTCTTAAGCTAGCTGTTTTTTGATAAATAAGGTTGTTTCTTCTTCTGTACGTAAATGTGGTTTTATAAATGTTTTGTTAACATGATAATGAACCTGTGAGTGCGACAAGTATTGTTTTGATATTGGTAT
>MDKJ01249314.1:0-13071 GCA_005239525.1 Nicotiana knightiana
ACTGCTTTCACCACAGGAGTAAAAGGCAACGACCTGACTAAGCAAGAAATTGAATCTGTGTTGTTCAAAAGTTTGGAGAGACACTCACCAAATGAGCATTAACATGGTATTATCTATTGCCCAAAAATTCTGTTGATTCTTTTGCTGAGCTTGCAGATTAGTTTATAAAAGCACATTCCGGTGCGCAAAAAGTGGAAAAGAGAATGGAAGACATATTCAAAATAAAACAGGAGATACGAAGTTGCTTCGTGAATTCATAGACAGGTTTCAACGTGAAAGAATGCTTCAACCAAGAGTACTTGACAATTGGGCAGCTATGGCTTTTGCAAGTAATTTGAACGATAAAAGCTCTGAAGCCACGAGGATACTCAAAGAAAGCTTGAGAGAGTTCCCAACTATGACATGGAACAGTGTTTATAACAGGTACGACACCAAATTACAAATTGAAGAAGATACTATTGCCCAATCAAAAGCAGAGGACAGGATGAGTTCTAGACGCTCTGAATCAGAAAGGAGAACTAGAAAAAATAGGTACGATCCGTACGTGGGACCTTCGGGACGAGAGGCTCGTTCCAAATTTGAAAACCCACGGTCTGATTACAGATTGTCAAATAGAGATTCGAGCTCATCATCATCAAGATCCAGAAATGATCGAAATGAGTGAAATAGAGGTAATACAAGAATTGGAGATTACAATTTCAATGTAAGTACTTCCGAATTAATTACAGTATTAAGAAATATGGGTGATAAAGTTCGATGGCCTAAAGAAATGATATCAAATCCAAACAAAAGGAACCCAGACTTCTGGTGTGAATTTCACAATGATCATGGGCACAAAACATCAGACTGCAGGTTATTGCAAGGTTAGGTAGAACATTTATTAAAACAAGGTTATCTAACAGAACTGTTTAGTGAAAAAGGTAAACAAGCATATATGAAGAATAGGCAGGAGCCTCCAAAACCACCATCTTCGAAGAGAACTGTAAATGTGATAAATGGAGGAGAGGAGGTAAATGGCGTAACTTATACTTCAGCAAGAAGGATGACCAAGTTTACAGTGACCCACGAGAAATGTACTCGTGAGACTTTGGAGGCTGACAACATCTCATTCGATGACTCAAATGCGGATGGATTACTACTTCCACATAATGACGCACTGGTAATATCTCTACTTATACATGATACTAACGTGAAAAGAGTATTGATTGATCCAGGTAGCTCGGTCAATAACATTTTGCTGAGGGTTGTGGAAGAGATGTTAATGGGGGACAGTGTAATTCCAAAAGCACGTTCCTTTCCGGATTCGACAACTCTACTGTCATAACAAAATGAGAAATTGAGCTTGATACCTATGCAGAAGGCGTCATCAAGGAAACGAAATTTCAAGTTATAGATACAGATATGGATTATAATGTAATCACGGGGACACCATGGATCCATGATATGGATGCAGTACCATCTACTTTGCATCAGGTAATCTAATTTCCTTCCAAATGGGGAATCCAGCAGATTCGAAGTGATCAACAGACTTCAAGAAACATCAACTCGGTGATGCATTCCAATAAAAAAGAAATAGCGGAAGAATCAAAAGACGAGGGAGCAGCTCGAACAGACACGGAAGAAAATGATAAAGACACGGTGAATCAAATCACCATGGATGTCTCATCAAGACATACAAACATAGATTCCAGACCTGATGTTATTCAAGAACCAGAAGAGAATGAAAATATCAAGACAACGACTGAGGAGCTCGAAGCTGTTCCACTATTCGAGCTTAAGCCTGAGCAAAAAATCCACATAGGAGCAAGGCTAAGCCCGACCAGAAGAGGTAAGTTAATTGAATATTTAAAAGTTAACGCAGATTGTTTTGCTTGGTCCCATTCAGATATGACAGGTATACCCCCATAAGTGATGACTCATAAACTAAATGAAGATCCATCCTTCATACTTGTCAAGCAAAAGAAAAGAAAGTAGGGATCGTTCAAGAATCAAGTGATCGATGAAAAGGGGGACTTATTGTTACAAAGTCATGCCTTTTGGCTTGAAAAATGCTGGAGCCACGTATCAAAAGCTAGTGACCAAGATATTCCAGGAACATCTATACATTGATGACACATTGGTAAAGTCAACGCAGGCAGAAGATCATTTCCAACATCTCTCAACTACTTTCGAGATCATCCGCAGGTATAACATGAAATTAAATCCAGAAAAATACGCCTTTGGCGTCGAATCAGGTAAATTTTTGGGTTTTCGTGTATCAAATAGAGGCATTGAAGTAAATCCTGCTCAAATTAAAGCTATTGAAGAAATACGTGATTCACCCACGAGCAAAAAAGAAGTTCAAAGATTAACATGTAGGATTGCAGCTTTAGGAAGATTCATCTCCAGATCTTCAGAGAAGAGTTTTAAATTCTCTTCAGTAATAAAGAAGCATAATCAGTTTGAATGGACTGAAGAATGTCAACAAACTCTTAAAGACTTGAAGGCTTATCTATCAAATCCCCTACTGCTGTCTAAACCAAAGGAAGGGGAAAGATTATACATTTATCTTGCTATTGCAGAAATAGCCGTAAGTGCAGTCCTGGTAAGGGAGGACAAAGGTAAGCAATCTCCTATCTACTATGTAAGTAAGTCCTTACTAGATGCTGAAACTAGATATACTCATCTAGAAAAACTAGCCTTGGCTCTAATCATGGCAGCTAGAAAGTTAAGACCTTACTGTCAATGTCACCTAATTACTGTTGTAACTTCGTATCCTTTGAGAAATATTTTGCATAAGCAAGATCTGTCAGGTAGACTGGCTAAATGGGCAATAGAACTAAGCGAATATGACATAGTCTATCAACCTAGGACTGCAATGAAGTCTCAGGTTTTAGGCGATTTTGTCGCAGATTTTAACACTAGCATAATTCCTGAAGTAGAAAAAGAATTATAAATCTTTACCGGAGTTAATCCAAGAATATGGACTCTATTCACCGATGGCTCTTCTAATATTAAAGGAGCCAGGTTGGGAATTGTTTTGATACCACCTTCGGGTGAAAAGATAAGGCAAGCTATAAAATGTTATCCCATCACTAACAATGAAGTAGGGTACGAAGCTGTCATTGCAGTACGAAGCCATGTAGCATATGCTTAATACTCATCCTTGTTGTTAGTAATAAAATAACTTTTGTGAATTACCTAACTACTTTCCCTGATAGGCATTAATCATTGTCCCTAACCCGAAACTTTTAATACTTGTGGACCTAGTTGTGTAGAAGGTTCAGATCCCGAGAATTATCCCAAAAATAACATGTACTTTCTTTTCAGCTTCAGGTAATATGTTCTAGCTAAGACTAATCATGAAATCTGCTAAACTTGTGATTTTATAGCCGTACGTGGCTGATAAATAATATCATATTCCCTAAGCTCGACTACTCATTTAGCTAGCCTTCCTGACAGTTCACGTTTATGCAAAATATTGCGTAATGAAAATATAGTGACTACAGAAATTGAATGACATTGAAAATAAAGCCTTAGATTTAAGGAAGCTGCAATTGATACCAACTTCTCAAAATGTAGATATGTAGTTTCCGTGTCCTAAGAGCATTCATAATAGATATGATAATGTGTATCTTATCTTCTTGAATTAAGATTGCATTTACCGAGACATCCGAGACAATTTGGTATACGAGCAATCATCTTTCTCCTTGGAATTTTGAAAGTAATGATGGGTTGATGTTAGTTAGCGAGTCCAAATGATTTGATTTTTCGAACTAAACCGACCTTTCAAAGTTTTGTAATTTTATCTTTTATTATTTGACTTTAGTTTCTTCTTTTGCTTGATCAGATTATACCGCAGGGTTAATATTGAGCATATAAACTATTATTTTCAGTGGTATACCTGTTATGCTAGCATGGGGGCAAGCAAAGTAATTTGCGTTAGCACGTAAAAGTTTAATCAACTTACCTTTAAATTCGGTGTCAAGTCTCGACCAACGTAAACCTTCCTATTTGGGAAGTCAATGCTAGTTTCTAGTTCCTCAGCATTTGACCTTGTGGCTTCTAATTCCTTCGGTTCAATGATTGTTTCGGAAAATATTTGTCTAAGGTTATTAATGAACCTTCTTCCTCGTAATCTTTAATTATTGATTCCACACCTATCTTTTCTTTCTAGTTGTCAGGTGCGGTATCTTTGTAAGCAATCCCGTGGATATTTTACCCATGCTTTTCTTAACCTTCATTTTTCTCGTGTGGAATTGTTTAATTTAGCAAGGTGATTCCTTACTTATTCGGGAAGGTACACATCTTTTTCAACCAGTGAAGAAAATCCCCCTCGGACCTTTTTTTTTTGAATTTTTGCGTGTAGATTTGGATCACCCAAGAACCACCTCCGTTTGATCTCCGAACCTATTTTTGACTTTCGATTGAACCTCCATGCCTTTCTTTATTTGACATCCGGTGCTGTAACAGTTATGCATATCATTCCCGTAGGATAGTTGGATATTCCCGGAGGTGTTCTATCCGCTCGTTCTATTACTTGATCTGTTTCTTTAAAGTTAGAACTAAAATTTTCAAATTAAAATTACCTGATGTATCTAAACCTCTTGTTTCGGTACTGTTTGGCGCATATTCGTTTTTATCAGTTCCGGTAGTAATAGTTGCAGTACCAATATACCGATGTACATTCTCCAATTTTTATCAGCTTGTTGCTTACGTATCATTATCATGACTATTATTCCCTTTTCATTTTTCATGGTAAAGCCATCTCAAGCTTGGTTGTCCTCAAATATGTTGATAGACAAATTTGGCCAAGATGAAGGTTTAAACTAAAAACAAGCGAATATTAACAAAAATTATTAGTATCTTTGGATGAATAGCAAATTTGTTTGAGTTTCCGGTAACGGAACCAAACTGCTTAACCCAAAAAATAATTTTCAAGGTCAAAGTAATAAATTTTGTATGACGGGACACAAACAACCGATTCAATTCGAAAAATATAAAGTTTCGTTAACACAACATGATAGTGAAGTGAAAAATAATATCAGTGATAGATAATATAATAAATATAAAGCAGGGACGAAATAATTCTTATTGAATAATCCTTGATAAGAGATGAGCCAAATAGAGCTTGAAGGGCTGAACTATGGCTAACTTGAGAGTAAGATGCTATAAATTACAAGGTATAGAATTGTGGAGAAGAAAAATTGGATTCCCGTGATGGTGATAAAAGTATGTCTGTTTATAGGGCTAAATCTAAGTAACTATTCTCCTTGAATTATGGGTCCATTATGAGCATTTACTCAATCCAACCGTTTATTTTGGAAGACTTGTAATAGCTGTGTAAATGCTGAAATTCCGTAACTGATGAGTTAATTCCGTAACTGATGAGTTAATTCCATAATTGTTGAGTCAATCTCGTACTTGTTGAGTCAATCTCGTGCCCATTGAGTCAATCTCGTAATTGATTGTCTTGTTCTGACCGTTACAATCATTTATTGTATTTATTGTACGTTATATAATTGATTTGTAACTGATGGCATAATGATGGTAAATACCACATAATTCGTGATTAATTGTTTCTTTCCTCATTTGTAATTATGAACTATTCTCCCGTAATTGTTCTAGAGCTATTTTATAATGGTCAGTTTTAAGACTAACAGGTACGGTACGAGTATGCTCGATTTCGCGCGAGGGTATTTCACATATCATCTTTACATGTCATCCATCATTTTTCTCATAACTTTGTAACTTGTGTGGCATTTAATAGACCCCGTGACGAATCTATATTTCACTAATACAATTCGGGTTTGAAATTAAGAATGTAAATAAGTTTATATAGGGGGATTTCAATTTTGCATCTGGTAACGCACAAAACAAAATTAAACTTAGGCGCGGATAAATGGATAGAGGGTAGCTTCGAGTTCACATTTGTGCAGTGGAGGTATCTTGACTTCATGTGGTCCTCTTTGAAGTGTTTAGGTATTTGGTTCGAGACTTTAACCTTCTTTACTTTAACCTCACTAATATTGCGCCATCTGTTTATGTTGTGGAATTAGGAATTAATTGTTTGGTAGTGATAAGGTCAAAAAGGTTTCGTTTACCAGTCACAATCCAAAAAGATGCCAATTTATAACCTTATTACAGATTTATTCACCCTCATGCACGAGTGGAAAGAGACACCGGGGTAGGAGGCTGGGTAACTAAGATTTAACCTGATTAATTAGCACTACCTTCATTGTATCTTTAAACTTATGGATTTATATTTATAATTTGTTGAAATTTTAGTATATTTTCTCATATATATTATATTGCATGTCACAAATATTGTATTTGCTATCAACCCATTGTCGAATATTGCTAAAAGTCTGTGATTGAAGAAGTCCCGTCGACTAGTGCATCTACTCTATTTATCCTAGTACTACATATTAAATAAATGGGCCGGTCCCTAGTGGTATAAGACTATTTTCTACTTGTCTAACTCAAGTCAGATATCAGTAATTACTTAATATAATTATATGTAAAACGTATACAAGTCCAGATTATAAGATAGGAAAACAAGTTAAAGCGAAATGAAAGTGTTAGCCGGAGCAATAGCCAAAGAAGCAAGAGAGCAAGGCGAAAAGTGGTCTAGACAACTAAGGCCGACAAATCTAACTATTTTTTTTGGCATTAAAATCGATGATCAAATCGTACCAAACTGGTTATTAGGTTCCTTTTGATAAAATCATAAATTTTAAATAAATCTATAAACGTACCGAATAATTAGGGTAAGTTTAATTTTTGAATCGTGCCGAATAAATTTTTATTTTAAAAATATATTTTATATATTAAGTTTAAAAATAACAAAGCACTAAATTTTTTCTTTTAGCCTTGGGGAATATGAAAACGGTTATAAGCGAAAAGATAATTAACACCCACAAACACAACTCCCAAATCTATTATGCTATTCCAATTGACATGACTAAATTAGTTCCAATATCTTGGTATTGTATATCTTTCCTCACATGTGACTTAAATTTCTCTTATTGGATACCTAATTTTCTAAATAAACTCTACTCTTGAGTACCAACTTAATATCTTTTTACTTATGTGATCTATATATCTCTTGTCTAGCTATTTTTTATGTTCTCTCCTGATTCATCACATTTTAAACAGTAAAACTGTTAAGAGATTTTTGCAATCCTATGCAAGTATGCATATAATCACGCTCTAACTTTTATTAATGACTTTTACATGATGTTTAAAGAAATATCGAGAATTAAGCAATTTGTACTGAAGTCAAAGAGAAACCGAGATAATTGGGACGATGTTAAAAAAATTAATTTTAATTATACAAAATATGGAAAGCCAATTGACAAGCTCTGCTATGTAGGAGCATTATCCAAAATGCAACGCAAGAATAGCTCTACCAAATCTAAGGAGTTGTGGCGGAGCCATATATCTTAATTTAAGGGGTGTCAATTTGACAGACTTTTGCAGAGAAATTACATTATACAACTAGGTCAATATATATACACTTTCGTATATTTTGACCATCTTTAAATTCTTTGACTCCGCTACTGGATTGGTTGGGATGCCGACGGCGATGTGCTTCCTTATCCTCTTACACACCAATTTAATGTTTGTATTCAAAGATTCTAATATTCATTCAAAAAGAGAATAGATCCTTCTGTAACTGAGCCAACCAGGGGGAGAGTCTCTCAATATTATGTCATCTAATGAGGCAAAAAAGATACGTCTTTGTTCAAATAGACGTGAAGGTGGGTCTGGAGGCGAATCAAATGGAACATATTCATCCTTCTTTATACACTTCATCCTTTAACTAGTTATTTAAGGTAATAATTGTGGGGTATTTGATTGGACTGAGTTTAATAAATTGTGATCTTAAATATTTCATAACATTTGTATGACTATAAAAATATGTCATTAAGATCTTAAATATGTCATAAGATTTATATGACTAAACAAATGTCAATAAGAGTAAGACGTGAAGTTTTAAATTAAATAAACTTCTCTTGTGAAAGGATTTAAGAAAGCAAATCTTGTTGTATGATTAGTCTCGTATGAAACGGTGTTGTTTAAATAGAACTACAATACAAGAAGGAAATTTAAAACAGATAGCGTGGAATATTATCTCTTATCAATAGTTATCCTAACATACCCTTCAAGCGCAGAAGCATTCTCGTGAAAACAAGGGCGTTCATTCGGGCAGTTCGAATTGAATATAAAAACTTTGATTTGAATATGTAGTTTTTGGATTAAATAAATGTCAATTCAAATCCAATCCAAATAAGTTTCGGTTGAATCGAATTTTTTAAGTTCGATTTTGGATTAATCGATCTGGATATTTCGGATTTTCGATTTTGAGCCTATAAGTTTAGATGTTTCTTCTTCTTACAAAAATGAACACCCCTATAAAGTATTCATGTTAAATTACCTAAAAAGTTCTTCATTCTCACTGCAATCATCCAAATAAAGTATTAAGTAGTGAAATCATAATCAAAGAAATACAATAAAGACATTGTTAATCAAATTAAGGAGCAAGAACAACAAATTGTATATACCCCTTCCCTCTTTTGTACGTGTGTTTTTTTGGGAGAAGAAAAGAAAAATTTCACCCTCTAGAAAAGTCTTCTGCAGGATAGATATATAGAAGAGGAATAGAGGAAAAACTACCGATGAAAACCACCACTGTACGTTCCCACTTCTCTCAATAATATGCAGTAGTTTTTAGGAGTTATAAAACCTCCGTTAATAACCTCCTTAAGTTTAATCTCTTCTAAAACGGATCGGGTCAGTCCACATGGGCGACCTACGACCCAAACCTAATATCCAACACCCCCCACTTCGCACATGTGGACTAGATCCAAACTAGTAACCACCATGAAGATAACACACATAATTCATACTGTCAAATATTTCGTGCGACATGTGCATTAAGAGCCATAATACTCTTAAACACTTTAAGGTTGTTTAACAACTCTATATAGAAATCCAATCAAATGCGGAAGGGATTTACTACTTGTTTGACTCAAAATTTTTTAAGTCTTTTTGCAAAATTAAATTAAGTGACAAGAAGAAGGATAAATCCTAGCCAAAGATAGTTAATTCTAGATCAAAGATTATAAGCGAGAAGAAGTTAGCATGGTTGGACCTAAGAATCGGTTAGAATCCTCGATTGAGATCCATGATATAGAAATAGGTAATATTTTGGATAACATTAAATAATAATGCAAAGTAAAGGAAAGAAAAAGTTCACCAATCCATTGATGAGATAGATCTTCATTTATTCAATAAAGTTCTTTACAGGCTAACGCCAGAGCTCTAAGCAGTTTCCCTTTTATCAAGCAAGTTCTTAGGTCCTCAGAGTTTTGTGAGTAAAGGTGTGTGTGTCCTTAAAAAACAACCCCCTCACTTCACTCTCTCCCCTAATATTTATACAAGATATTTTCATCAACCCATCGGTCCTTAACCAGAGTACTTAACTATTTGGATGATACTTTAGATTGTCCCTCTGAAACGCCATAGTGTCTACTTTGCTGTGTAGGCCTTCTGAATGTATGACCTCAACTATAGCTGAATCACTCGCTGTCATATCGCCTCATCAATATGACTTCGGCTTACTCGACCCCTTGTCGTTCCTTTTTATGTGAACTTCTTTTGATCAATTTTTGACCCATACAGTTAGTCCCTCCGCCTGTCGGGGTCGTCTTTGGGCGAGCTCGATGGGCGGACCTCGCCAGTTTGAAAATTGATAAATCTGAGCACCTTGGTCGATGGGAGAATACTCCATGGCGAGATAATAATGTGACGTTTCGAGAGCCGCACCACACCGTTTCGTCAGTTCGAAACGTCATTAATTCGTCATGCGTCATTATGGCGCACATTCCCTATATGTTGTGTCATTTCCTGTGCCTCTTCCATTTTGGAATCAATACAGTGGCGTTTAGTTTTCCCGCTCAGTGTGCTTGTATCTTTATAAATAGGGGAGAATTTTTCATTTGGGTGCTGTGTTTCCCCATTGATCGAAAAATCCCAAACTTCTTGTGCTCCTTCTCCTGGTTTTTATACCTCTCTTTCTTTTCTGCTAAAACATCTTATCATCGCTACCCACTTTTCCTTAGGATTCTCAATTTACGCAACCATGGAAGAGATGGCTAGTGCACCCTCTAACTCAGGTAGGGCCACCGGTGCGCTTGTGCCAGAGTCTGATACACCTTCTCATGAAGAGGGGGCAATCATGGCAGAAGATGAGAATTTTCCAACTGTAGATGAGATAGTTCCACGTCCAGGGAAGGTCCGGACCGAATTCAAGAGCTGTCTTATCGACGAGCTTGAACCTGTCATTTTCGAGATGGATGACGCGGCGCTTTCAACCCTTAAGGCTAAATGGAGAATTCCCGACCATATCAAACTTATTCCAATGAGTGATGACATCGTGAAGATACACCATCCGGGACATTGTGTGTTTTATGCGTACCCGTTCGTCATCGAGTACACGCTTCCTCTTTCTTCATTGGCGGAGGACTTTTGCCGTTACTATGAGGTGTGTCCATCCCAGATCTTATCTTACATATACAATCTCTTCCTCATGCTCAACAAATACGCGGAACTGATTGGTCGAAGTGTTTCTCTTCGCCATTTGCTTCACCTCTTCGCTCCAAGTTTCTGTAGGGGTACGATGTTACATATTCATCATCATGGGACCAAGGGCTTGGTGGTGAAAATAGATGATAAGATCAATCGCTGATTTTGGGAGAACTTCTTCTATGTGAGGATGGAGCACGTGGTGTCGAACCCTACCAGATTCCCTGAGGAGTGGAACTATGCCTGTAAGTTTGAGCTTTTCCATCTCTTCCCCCCCCTTCTTTTTTGCAATGTCTTTTCGTTGCACTCTTCCGATGATCTAATCGTGGCTCTTTCCTCTCTTGTTTCTTCTTCCTTTATTTTGTTTCGCAGACGAGAAGGAACCCCCTCGCTAGTTGCTGATATCCGTGAGTGGGTGAGCCAGATTTTGCCTTATACGATGGGGATTCGTGAATGGTCTCCGTTCCATGAGAGATTCGGGCGCAAACCTTCCGCCGATGAGTCATCTCGTCATGCCCTTTGACACTTTGATCTTCGTTCAATATTTTCCTCCTTCCTATATCCTTTTTGGGTCTAATTTCTCTCATTGACAGGCCGGAGAGGAGCGAGGAGAGCAAGGGCTCCCATTCCTGCTTTCCGTTAGTCGAATTCTTTGGTCGGACCTCCACTAGTAGTGGCTACAAGTGGGGGCGTTCAGGCTCCGGCTACTTCACATATCGTGTATACGCCTGGGCCTGGACGATTGGAGGTTGCTCCTCTGGTGGGTGGTCTGGTTCCCGTAGTTCATTTGGTGGACGAATCCTTTCAGGGCGATGGCGAAAAGGCTCCATCAAAGAGGCGGAGGATAATGTCTGAGGGGGTGCCCTCGATTGAGAGGGATTTGAGGGGCGACCCCGTGTTGGCGGTGTTTGAACCTGACGGTGATGCTAATTTGGGCGTAGGGGAGACTATCGTGGTAGGAGAACGGGGTTCGGAGGCCGCTGTGATAGTTTCAAGCGGTCTATCGACTTCCTAGCAAGCTCGTGCTCCCTTTTCAGCCAATGAGAGGGCGAAGGGAGTGGTTATAGACGATTACGAATCTGGTCAGAGATTTACCGTGAGGACTTGAGAATGTTTGAGGAAGGGTTTACTTCGGTCGAGGTGATAGCGGAAGGTCCTTTCCGTGTTCTCGAGATTCCATTGAATTACTACTTTTTGGAGGATACGGTGGACTTGGTGCCCCAATTCGACTTTCTTTGTTCTGCTGCCGAAAGCAGGTCTCTTCGGGTGATCATTGATGTTGGCCTGTCGCGAGGTGTAGTTGGGATAGCTTTGAGGGTGAGTTCTTTAGTGTTTTCTTTGTTTCACGACTTCCACTTTTGCTGACCCTTTCTTTTTCCTCTTTTTCATCTTTAGACTTTTATCTTGGAGACCGAGAGTGCTCGTCGAGCGGAGAGGCAGGCTGCTATCTTTCAGAAAATGGCTTCGAAATACCGCCGGTATCGCGATAAGTGCCGCGAGATGCATGCGCTTTCCAGGGCGCGCGACAACAATAAATTCCTTAGGGAGGAGTTGGAGCGGAAAGATGAGGACTTGATGCGGACTATTGGCAGGTGCAACGAGCTCGAGGGGCTGCTTAGGGCCAAAGAAGACGAGCCTTAGGTGGGAAAGGGGGTTGCGGCCGAATGTGCTGATCTTCAGGTGGTGACCTTGCGAGCGGAGCTTGAGAAGAGCGCCACTAGAGTTGCCGATGTAGGTGTAGAGTTGTCGGAGAAGGTGACTAAGGTAGAAAGGAAGGTGACTGAGTTGGAGAGGGATGAGGGAGCCCGAGTGGCGGCTTTGCGAGGGAAGTGGAACTCGAAGAGACTATCCACGTTCTCAGGTCAAAGCGAGCAGCTGAGATGGAGACAGTTGCACTGAGGGAGGTGTGGCTCGAGGAACGAATCAGTGGGCTTGAGAGAGATGTTTCGAACCTGGGTGATCAAATTGTGGCTTTCGAGGCTGAAAAGGCGCGATTGTTGACTCAGGATCCTCCTCAGACACCTGCCTCTGCTGTCGTTCCTCGCCATTTGTACGAGATGTGGATCCATGCTGAGGCTCAGTGGGATATATATAAGGGCTTGTTGACAGCGGGGAGTGTTCCTGAAGCGGTTTTTGAAGATGTTCGTGTTAAAGCACGCGAGGCCCTTCTTGCCTGCGGTTATGATCCTGCGACACCAGAGACAGGTGGTGATGATGAGACCGAAGATGGGCTTACTTTCGGTAGTGACAACGGTGATAGAAGGGACGATGGTGGAGGTGAAGCCGCTGGACCGAGCGGGGCAAAAGGTGATGGCGTGGACGGGGACAGTGTTAAGTGACTTTGTGCTTAGTTTTTCTGTACTTAGTTTTTTTTGTTCTTTTCTTCGTTGTTTCTAGTTTTCTTTTGTGGGGGCCCACTTTTGGCCTTTTGTAAGACGCTATTTGTTGGTTGAATTCCCAATGCACACGCAAGTGTACGTGGTCGACAAGTAATATAGGATT